>RJWK010025600.1:0-12997 GCA_004363435.1 Platanista minor | reverse complement strand
TGCCCTGCAACAAGAGAAGACACCATAATGAGAAGCCCGTGCACCGCAACAAAGAGTAGCCCCCACTCACCACAACTAGAGAAAGCCCACGCACAGCAGCAAAGACCCAACACAGCCAAAAAGTAAAACTTAATTAATTAATTAAATTAGAATGGTAATGTTACATCAAACAGTTCTGAGGATGAGCCACTGTGCGGTGAAATCTATTTCCGTACTCTAAGGTCTCTGTGACCCAAATGGAGATTCTGTTTCTCATTTTCTAACTACAAGTGTAGCTTTACTGTGTATGTTGAGGGATAGTTGGTGCTCTCCTGAAGCTGAAACGAGGCATAGCTAAAAAGAATTATCATACTACAGACAGCTAGAAACAAGTTGTCATTAACGAGGAGTGTGGAGTTTTCTAACAGATATAGAGTAATCCAGTCAGCAAAGCCAATGCCTCCTGAAGGCCAAGCTCAGAGCAACACCAGCATGGGATTATGTTGAGGGGAGATCTTAAAATCTATAAGCCCAAAATAAGCCACCTCCAAGGTTACAAAATGGCAGTACTGAAGAACAATTATAGAAGGGTAATCTTTGTCATATTTATGTATACAGTGTGTGTGTGTGTGTGTGTGTGTGTGTGTGTGTGTGTGTATATATATATATATAATGTATAAAGAGGTGCAAACAGGACTGATTTGGGCAAAAAGGTGGTCATCAACTTTCTCCTATCACCCCTCCCAGTACCCTTCTCCCCACTGGGATGCTTCATCCCTACCTCTGGAACCCAGTGTCCCTGCCCACCCTGACTCAGAAGCCCCCTCTCTCTCTCCATACTTCACCACAGCACTTCCTTGCAGTAATTCCATTAAATCAACTTCCTACCTCAAACGGATCTGATGAGAACTCAGTAAGTTATACTCCTCCTTTCCCGAAGTAGTACATTCCTTCTAAAATCACACCGGTATCTAACCAACAGAAGAAAGCTTTTCTTATATAATTTGCTCCATAGTGGAAAGGCAATCACTTTGAAAAATCAAAAGATCTGGATTTACCAATATTTTTTCTGATTCTTGTGTTTACTCTGTAAAGGTTCTTCTGGTGCAAAAAAATCAAATTCGTCCTGAAAGTGTTACACCATTACCAGAGTTATGATTAACTCTTATCTCTGAATTCACACACACACACACACACACACACACACACACACAATATGGGGATTCATTTTTAAATGACAACATTATTTTTAATCCAGCTATGTTGTCTGGTTAAAGTAGAGGAATGTCAATAAATCTATGTCTGCTAGAGCAAATGGCTGAAAGGATGAACATTTCCAGTATTTCTCTGAATGTTGTTGACATCAGAACAACTCTGACTTCATATGTAATAATACTCGTTCACTCATTCACCAAGCACTCACCTCTATCACAGACTAAGTGCTTAAAATGTATTGTATTATAAATGTATTAATGTATTAAAATGTATTATCTCAATCTTTTGACTCCAAATGCCACTGACTGACATCCTTTACAAGGAAGCTATTGTATTTATATTTGTATCTAAATTTTAGAGTTTGTTTTTGCGCTGACATTACTTTTATCAACTCATTCATTTATTGTACTGTATAAAAACAAAGAGTAGGTAATTTGATGAACACTGATTAGTTTAAAGAATGCTTCGATAATATCTTCCCATAAACTTTTCTCTGCTGATGTTTTGTGACACACAGCCTTTGCAGATATTGCGATCACCAAGTACTGCTTTTCACCGAGACTTGTTTTGGGAAAAAAGTAGAATTTAACAGGATATATTTTTGCTAGAATTAGAAAATAAAAGATTGAGACTTAAATCTGGCTTTGTCATGTTTCTTTAAGTGCTTTTGCTCCAAGGGGTTTAAAGAGTTTGACAATCTGTCAATGTCCTAAGACAGTAAACGAGTAATGTACCCCAGACCAGTCTTAGAAGAAACGAAAGTGGGAGAGAACAGATGAGGAAAAGCAAAAAGAAGGTTCCCCACCCCACATGAAAATATTCTCATATACCCATCAGGGGCTTAAATTCCCCCATTAAAATGCAATTTCCCTAACAGGAGCAACAACATATTTTTTCCATTCTAGGATGCTTTTATATTTTCCCATTTCTAAAATCTGAATGTATTTTACGATCAATGTCAATGTGTACGTTTAACTTAGGAGTAATCCCTCTGCCCCCAACAAAAAGCTATAAAATCAGGGACATTGCTTATAATTAATGACATCTTAGCATCAAGGAAATATAAAATTTAAAATAGCTCGGAAATCAGTTTAACAGAGAGAGAGGAGGAGCTTCCAGAAGGTTTATGAACCAAGAAACATTCATAAATAGGTTTTTAAATTTTTTCTTTCTATTATTTTGGAAATTATCTTCATAGGCAAGAGAACTTACTGTCACTTTTTGCAATTATGTTATTATTTCCTAATAAGAAGTGAAATGTGATATATGATGCTACTGTACAGAATGAGGAAATGTATAGTTTCCATCAGTTCCATAACAGCATTGATCAGAGCAGGAATTGAAAGAATTTTTTTAAAACCTCCTCATTTTGATTATTACATGTGTCTGTTTGCCTCAGATTCTTATGCTAGAAAATGTAAAAGGAAAAGGAGTACTACAAAGCTTGTGCATACTAAGGGTCTATTTTCATTCTGAAAAGTCATGAGTGTTTTCTCTTTGTGGAAAGGGTCTTACCTTCCTAGAATACATAAAGCCAGCAAAGCCAAAGCAATACCATGTGTCTTCCAACGTGGAAATACATCCGACAATGTGGCTCTTTCTTGAGAGAAGACACTCGAAAAAGGCAAGGACTTCAGCAAAACTTGGAGATGTCCCAACACAAGAGCTTTGTATATTCAGCATGGAAGAAGGGGCTGGTGGTGAAAGCCAGACTGTTCTCCTGTCCAAGTGCCCGCTCAGGGAGAGAAGTTTGGAGACAAAAAACTTTCTAATGATGGAGCAACAGCCTGTGCAGGCTGCAGTCAAAGGGCTGTAGAGAGGTGCAGACACTCAGAAAAACAAAGGTTCTTGAAGGTCCTGTAGTTCAGACCTCAGCAAATGTGACATAAGGATTCACAATCTTTTCCCAGCTGACATGGAATCAAGAATGAGAACTCTGCAGAAACAACCTCACAGCCTTCTGGACAAAGGAAATCTATTCATTTATTCAAATGTTTAATAACTATTTCTTGTGTGCCGGGTACCAGTCTAAGCACTGGGGATACAGCACTGAACAAATCAATTAGGATACCTGTCTATGGCACTTGCATTTACTAGGAAATGTGATGTGATGAAGAATCTTTAAATTTGCATTGTTATTCCCTCTCTGCTCTCTCCTGGCCAGGCAGACTCTGGGGGCTTCAATCCCTTTTCTTGATTTTCATAGAAATGGAACCATTCAGTACATACTCTAGCATCTTTCATTCATCATTTGACAGTCATCTGATGAATGTTACAATAGTTTGCTCTTTTTTATGATGTGTGAATACACAACAGTTTATCTAGTGTACTATTATGGACATTTGGGTTGTTTTCAATTTTCCGCTGTAATGAATTAGGCTACGATGAACATGTTTTTGCATCTCACTAGAATTTAATAATAATGTTGTGTTTCATTTTACTCTTTACCGTTACTTTTTATTAAGGAAAGTAATACTAGTTTTCTGTTTGAAATAGTAATAAACTTTTCCTGTTTAATTTAATTAATCTGAAAAAAGATTTAATCTATAGAAAAATAACATAAATATTTATAGATTAAGGAATATATTTGTTCAAGTTCACAAAGGAAACAGCCAAAAGACCGGTGTTTGAAGAAGTGTTCCAGGACCATAATAATTGGTAGCTAGAAATGAAAAGGTTTAGAGAATAAATACTATGGGAATTTAGCAAACAAAAGAATTACAAGGGGCTCGAGCAAATGCAAAGCCTTTGGATTTCATTGGATTGTGAATACCTTGAAGGACAGAATGATATCTCATTCACATTGACACGTCCATCACCTGAAAAAAGTACCTGGCCCCAAAACTCGTTCCATGAGCATGGGCTATGTCTGCACCTGAGGAACAGAATTCTCTAAGGAGAAATCACAGGGTAGATGCCTGGCAGGGGAAACAATGTGATAAAGAGAAAAGACAGGCAAGAAGAAGTAATGTTCACAAAACGAAGAGAACAAACTGACTCAAGAAGATCCTTATAGGGTAGCAGCAAAGGATAAAAGTGAGACGGGAGGGGTGAGGCCAGACATGGGGCCAGGGAGGCGTAAAGTTGAGTTACAGATCCCGTCTTCATGGACTGTAGTCAGACAGTTAATTTTGTAGACTACACACTTGAATGTTTTCCTCACTATGGGAACTCGGAAAACATGAAGTAGTTTATCAGCGGACAGCAGCTCAAAGGAAGCCTCAGAAAGTTCCATAGCCAGTGGGGGCCTAGTCAGCTTATCACCTTCCTCTTTATCGGAAGGGTTTTCTGCAAAGTCTCAGGCGTTGACTGCAGTTTGCACTCTTGTTCTTCATGAGCGGGAATGTTTTCAAAATGAAGTACAAACTGCCGCTGCCTGACTCACATGTTCCAGGAACTTTGCTTCCAGACAAGAAATTTAGTCTTTGCGTTCCCTTTTTTTACAGTCCATGAACAGCTCATATTTCATCCGAATGGGAAAGTTCTCCAAGAAGAGTCCCCCTCCCTTAACGCAGCTGACATTGATTTAGAAGGGACTAATTAAGTTTAAAGCTAGTCAGAAATATATGAGGCTTTAGACCGTGAAATATCTTCTCATCAAATGTGCATTTTGCAAAAGCAGACATGCTGCAAAATTCTGCATCTCTCGTTAGGAGTGTGCTTCATGGTGTAAACAGAGATCTTAATCTGCCCGCAATAATTATTCTTATGGGCTCTATGAGTCATAATCAGCTTTGTCATCTCCATGAAGTGCAGACTTGAAGATATAACAAATAAGGACAGTACTAGAACCCTGTGTGCTTGACAAGAACACATCTCATCCATGCGTCCATGTTGAGGAGCAGCTCAGTGTAGCACTGCTTTGGGGTGTACACACAGAGCAAGCTGCTGTCTCACACACAGGCTGCGGATTAGAACCAGGGCCCAGAGCAGCCCCAGGTAATGACTAGAAGGCAGTGCCTGCAGAATTTCGACTTAGGAACTCCGGGTCTTCCCGCTCTGACTTATATGACCTGAGGCAAGATGTTTCCCTTACCTGAAAACTTCATTGTACAGGTAAGGAACTGAGACACTCCAAAGAACGTTTCAGCTCTTGTACTGCAGTCTAGACCTTCTGGTACAGTGAGGAAGTGGACAGCTCGTGGGTCGCCCCTTGTCCTCAGCACGCATAAATCTTGCCGGGATATGTTTCTGAGTCATCATAATTATCATCCTCATCTCATATTTCATGTAGGATGATGATGTTTCTGACACATTAGCAAGACATGCATTTGGAGCTGCTTTTTCCAACAGTGCATAAAAGGTTTGCATGGTCCAGCCTTATTCTTTGCCACCATTCACCTGGGAATAAACGTAGAGAGGTGAAAACATGACCATGTGATAAAAATGCTTGGGGAAACGTGTGTGTTATTTTCTGCTTCTTATTATTCATATAGTAAGAGCTCTCCAAAATGCTGCAGTAAAGAAATCCTCAAATTCCACTTCCCTCAATTTCTTTCACCAGGAACCTTCCCTCTCTTCTGCCACAGCCCTGCCCCACCCTCAGAACATTATTGTTCTGTCACATTTTGAGAGATGCTACTGCTTTGTGCTCTATTAAAAGTTTGAAAGAGAAGAGGTCAATGCAGGTTGGAAAAATTAACAGCATATAAAAGAATTTGTTTTGGTGGGTTTTAGAATCCCAGTCATTTTTCTAAGGATTAGACAAGAAAGAAAAGGTTTAAATGAGGTGAAAAGATGAGAGTTGGGGAAAACTCCAGATAGAATCACATAGCCAGAAGTAGTCTGGATTCTCCCCTAGAATTGGGAAGTAACTAAATGGGGAAGTCGCAAGAGAACAAATGCAAAAGCACTGATAATTGTATGAAAATGTGTTCTTCCTCACTAGTACTCTGAGTAGCGCATATTAACATAATATTAAGACACCATTATTTATTCTCTCAGATTGGCAAAGGTTTAAAAGAGCGCTAAGGATCATGATTAAGGCGAGTGTAAATAGGTATCACCTCAATGACAGGAAACTTGGACATACAAATAAATGCCTCCAAAAATGCATGTTTCATTTAATGTAGAAATTCCACTTTGGGGGAATGTATCCTAAGGAATTAATCAGGCAAATGCACAAAGATGTGTATAAAGTTGTTTACCACAGTATAATTTATGAGTGAAAAATGGAAATGGTGAAAAATGGAAAGCCATTTAAATGTTCATTTAAAGGTGACTGATGACATGGACCCTATTTTCATTAAAAGTTACTGTGGAAAGATATATTTACTTGATGGAAAGTGTTTAGGATGCATTATTAAATAATAACAGGAAGCGGATTTACAATATAATGAGTGCTTTGATAAGATATTTGTAAATGTGTGTAATGATATACAGTCTACTGTTAAGAGTGATTATTTCTGGGGGCTAGAGTTACAGCCACCTCTTGTTTAAATTATATGACTCTTCTAATTTTTGTAAACCAAAATGTATTACTTATATAATAAAATAAATTCAGTTTTTTAAAAAGAAAGCAAATTCCGATTTGGAAGTAGGAGCAGCACAAAAGATTCTTTAACAATTTTTCAGCCCCCGAATGTTGAGGATTTTCTGAGGCCCCCTCAAATGTACCACTCAGAATATAAGCAGCAAAAATAAAAACTCATTTGTTATTACAAGTCTCATGAGATTTCTTTTGAAAATTAATCTCATTACAAAATAAATTAAAGAAGCTTTTTAACAGCTAGCTAGAGCTTAAACATTTTTTAGCCTGACTCTGATTTTACAAATGTGAGGACAAGGCTCCATGACCTTGAAACAATCACAGAGCTAGTTAAACAATCACAAACCTGAAGCTGGCTCCAGTCTTGACTGGAGTCGAAACTGTCCAAGTTCTTTCAACCATAGCCTTACAGACCAAAGCAGTTCATGTATATATTTAATAAAATATACCCAATGTTAAAAGAAATATTCATATGAGAACTATTCAGAACAATTGAATAGGTATGTAATGAAAAAGCAGTTAAGTTGTCATTAACAACATCAGTTTCTGCTCACCTCTATGTCATTTTAGCTATATATGTATATATATATATATATATACACATATATATATATATATACACACACATATATATATATATATATCTTTTGTTTTATTTTTTAAAATAACCTTTTTTTCAGGAATAAAAGGTAAGTTACAGAAAGAATATATGCTGGCTGTATAGGGTTTAGAAAATACAGCTAAACCCCAAAACGAACTTGCCCCTCCGCTGACAGCAGTGATACCCAGAAAGCCCCCTGTCACAGCTCTTCCCTCCGAGTCAAAGGAAAAAACAGCAACCCTTGGGGAGAGGACCTTCACCTGCTGCAGTTCAGGTGACCACTTTAAAACTGTTCATGGCATGAAAGATTTGGAATGTCATCTAAGAATCCACACAGAAGCTGGAGAGGGCGTAGATGAGGCTGTGATGACAGTGTCCATCTCAGTGGCCACTGAAGCCTGCTCAGTTCAACTCCTGTGTCCCCAGAGTCAGTGGCAGCTCTGCTGCTTGTGGCCTTCTCTCCAGGACCCGGCTGGTGGTGCGGCCCGTCTGGAATACACCAGATAAAGGCATTGTTGACCTTTTATCTTGCTGTGGACTCCTGGCAGTTTTGTGAAGCTTACGGACCTTTCCCAGAGCAATATTTTTAAACATAATAAAATCACATTCATTTTCTCTGATTCAGGATCAGTGGTCAGTGGCCCTCTGTCAGCACGGGGTTTCAGCTCTAACCAAGTGAATTTCATTTCCCCAAATGTAACTGTTTTGCTGCCCCATTTGGACCTGATTCTTGGACTTCAGACAAATATCAGACAAGGCCATGCCTGCCTTGTGAGGAGGTGTGACAGTGGATGACAGGACTGGCCAGAGAGAAGACGCTTTTCTCCCAAAACATGGGAGAAAACTGGGTGGGGAGTGCTATGGGGACGAGCTGGCGTTTTAGGGGGGCACTCACTTATGACACTTTCTTGTTCAAAATAAAGTAGCTGCCTTAATGTTTAAAAAAACAAAACAAAAATGCAAAACAAACAAACAAACATGAAAATCACCCAAGATCCCATTTGAGATTTTTGTTCTATGTATTAAAGTATACATATTTATTTTAGAAAAACAGGATTATGTTCCATCTACTTTTAACTTTGGCAATTCTACTATTGAGAAGTTCACCTTTTTTGGTTTTAATTTATAAGAGCTCTTTACATCTAATGAGAGTCACTCTTGTTCATGCTGCAAACGTTTTACTCAGTTTGCTGTTTAGCTTCTTATTTTGTTTATGGTCTTTGCTTTATTTTTATGTAGTAAAATATCTCATTATTTTCCTTTAAGGTTTCTGCCTGTTTTCTCAGGGCCATTTACTCTTAGAAAAAGTGTCAATCTACTTCACATTCAACTCTATGCTTCTTTTTATTTTCTGATATTATCATTAACGCCAATCAGAATCCCTCGGACAATTTGAAGTTCAGATGTAGCAATGGCCTTGATCTTAAAATGGGAATGATCAATAGTTTTGCAACTATAAAGTAAAAACTTGCCAGTCTAGTGATTGTGGGGGGATTGGAGACTGAAAGCCAGGAATGAAGTAAGCTGGAGTTAAGAAATACAATCAAAGGCCAGAAAATGAGTGAAAAATAACTGATGTACAATTACATGCTGCATCATGTGTGATACCAAGCATCAAGAGTGATGCTAAAACATTTAGTTAAAAACCTTAATATTTTCAACTATTTGAATGTTATTTTCAAAATATTTAGATGTTTAATTGTTTTCTATTTTATCCTGCCTCTTGGCATTTTATCAACATTGTAGGTTATTTATGTCCACTAACTTCAAAATATTTATCTGTGATCCACATATAAATTGGGCCTGAGTTTATTTATCAATCCTCAACTCACAGTTAGACAGAGCTATATGTGTGCCACAGGAAGTTTAACTGAAATGTTTAAAATATATGTTCAGCATTAAGGGAAGGAGAATGAGTGATGTTTCAGGTAAGGGCAGAGAAAGAGAATCACAGGAGGCAACCCTGCTTTTTCCACCCTCTTCTACTATCCAGAACAATTCCAATCTAGCCCCATGCTTGCATAAACCAGCACAGTTAACTGTATCCAGCCTCTCTGGATGGCAATTTATTCCATTTGCCCTCTGGGGAGTCAAGTAGGTAAACTACTCTGTCTGAAAGAAGTTCTCCTAAACACTATTTTCTCTTGGGACTTTTGAACCCCTTTATAAATCAGAGCTATTTGATTGACCCACCATTTAATTTAGTTCTACTTCAAGCTTAAAAAATATTTCAATTTGTTATTTATGGAAAATGATAGTACAGTCTTTAGGAATGGTTTGCATTTCATGGCCTGTTTTCTGTTTCCAACGGGGGCGGTGGGTAACAGGTTTTAGAGACTCTTTTGTTCCTAACACTTTAAACACCTTCTGAGTTGTACCAAGTCCTAAAAGAGTCAGTTAACTAGATGCATATGTTTAGAAAGGGGAAGGAAAAAACATTTTCAGGGACACTCATTTGCTGAACGTTGATAGGCATTTATTGGGGTGGCCAACAAGTTCGTTCAGGTTTCTCTGTACTATCTTGTATAATATTTTTCAGGCTTGGTTGCTTCCCTTGTATATTTATGTCTCCTATGGAAGGGAAATGAGGGGTAAGTGTAGGGCTCTTTCCTCTTTGCCTCCGTTTAGTATGCAGAGCTGCTTTCTGATTCAGCTTTCTCCAAAGACAGAAAATCATTCCTCTCGCTCAAAGTTACACAAATTTTTCTTAAACTCACTTTCTCTCTCAGCAATATTCAGACATGGTTATTCCAGCTGTGTCTTAGGTGGTTACAAAAAAAATGTGCTCCCAGTGTGTTTGTAGAGAACATTTTCAATAACAAAGGAAGTGTTTTCTCTTACTCTGCATATGGTTTTCATCATCTCATGGTGTGGCCCTTAAGGAGAAAATGAGTTTGGTGACTCAGAACCAGTGAGTGTGCCCTCCTGTGTTGGTCAAGTTTGACTCACTAATCTCACAATGGTCTGTCACCAGATCTTCATACTTATTCACACTTTCTACATTATTCAGAGTCTCCAAAACACTATTTGCATTGTTGCAATAGCTGACCCATTGGAAAGCAATTAACATTTTCCAAATAGAGTTATGCACATGTCTGTCACTGGATTTGCCTAGCCTATGACATATCTCTGTCCCATATTAACTCCAAAAACTGAAAAAGAAAACTTATAGAGACACACAGGCATTCTATCAAAACCAAAACACAGAAGAAGAGTAGAGATATTCTAGGGAAGAATATCCTGGTTACTGAAACTTTCTTGTTGGTTTTCTTGAGGAAAAATTTCATAACCCTTTATTGATAAGAATAATTTAATCACATCCTGACTGATGCCTTATTTCTCAGGGCTAAGTACAACTTTGCCCTCCCATTTATGAAGACCGTGGGATTTTCTAGAAATTTAATCCAAAAAAATTCAGTCAAGGAAAGAGAAAACATTCAGCCAAAGGAGATAATGCCAAAGATCAGTTTTCAAGCTAGATTTGTCCAAAAAGAAAGTAATTAAAACTTGAATTAAAATAATCTTTACTCAGAAAGAAAAAAGGAATTTTAAACCTTCCAAAATTAGATTTAATGTGTAACAGAAAGACTATGAGTTTGCAAGTTAGCAGAACTGTATCCCCTCAGTTTTTTAGTTGTAGGACCTGCAGCAAGACATTCAACCTTTCTGGGTCTCAGTTTTCTTCTTTGTAAAAGAGGAAAATTAATAACTACTCCACAGGGTTAGTACAAGGATTAAATAAAAATTAGTATTTACTCCCTGTATCAGTTTTCTATCACTATATAACAAATCATCCCAACACCATTTCTCACAAGTCTTCAGGATGGCTGGATGGTCTCACATGGGTTTCCTCCTATGGCTGTATCCATCTAGTGGGTCCACTAGAGCCAGAGAGTCTGTGATGTCCTCATCCTCATGTCCAAGGCTTGATGGGGGTGGCTGGAAGTCTGGGACCTCTCTTCACATGGTCTCTCATCATTCAGTAGATTAGCCCATTTTTATTTACATGGCTTCTACGACCAAAGGAAGTAAAGGCAGAAGCTTCAAAGCATCTTGAAGCTTATGCTCTAGAACTTATCAGCCACATTCTATTAGTCAAAGCAAGTTACAAGGCCAGCTAAAGTTCAAGGCAGAGGAAACAATCTACCTCTAGAAGGGAAGAATGGTAGGATCCCACTGCAAAGAGTGTGAACATAGGGAAGTGTTATTCATTGGAGCCATTATTATAATGACTTCCCTTCTGCCTTGTAGTCTAGAAACCCTGATTTCAAATTGTGTAAAGTTTAGAGAGACAAGATGGCGGAAGAGTAAGACGCGGAGATCACCTTCCTCCCCACAGATACACCAGAAATACATCTACCCGTGGAACAACTCCTGCAGAAAACCTACTGAACGCTGGCAGAAGACCTCTGACCTCCCAAAAGGCAAGAAACTCCACACTTACCTGGGTAGGGCAAACAATAAAACCCTAAAAACAGAGACAGAGGATAGGGACGGGACCGGCACCAGTGGGAGGGAGCTGTGAAGCAGGAAAGGTTTCCACACACTGAGAAGCCCCTTCGCGGGCGGAGACTGAGGGTGGCGGAGCGGGGAAGCTCTGGAGTCGCGGAGGAGAGCACAGCCGCAGGGGCGCGGAGGGCAAAGCGGAGAGATCCCCGCACGGAGGATCGGCGCCGACCGGCACTCAGCAGCCCGAGAGGCTTGTCTGCTCCCCTGCCGGGGCGGGCGGGGCTGGGAGCGGAGGCTCGGGCTTCGGTCGGAGCGCAGGGAGAGGACTGGGGTTGGCGGCGTGAACACAGCCTGCAGGGGGCTAGTGCACCACGGCTAGCCGGCAGGGAGTCCGGGAAAAAGTCTGGACCTGCCGAGGAGGCAAGAGACTTTTTCTTCCCTCCTCTTTGTTTCCTGGTGCTGGAGGAGAGGGGATTAAGAGCGCTGCTTAAAGGAGCTCCAGAGACGGGCGCGAGCCGCGGCTACCAGCGCGGACCCCAGAGACGGGCCTGAGACACTAGGGCTGCTGCTGCCGCCACCAGGAAGCCTGTGTGCGAGCACAGGTCACTCTCCACACCTCCCCTTCCGGAGCCTGTGCAGCCGCCACTGCCAGGGTCCCGGGATCCAGGGACAACTTCCCTGGAAGAACGCACAGCGCGCCTCAGGTTGGTGCAACGTTCCGCCAGCCTCTGCCGCCGCAGGCTTGCCCCGCATCCGCACCCCTCCCTCCCCCAGGCCTGAGTGAGCCAGAGCCCCCGAATCAGCTGCTCCTTTAACCCCGTCCTGTCTGAGCGAAGAACAGACGCCCTCCGGCGACCTACACGCAGAGGCGGGGCCCCATCCAAAGCTGAGCCCCGGGAGCTGTGCGAACAAAAAAGAGAAAGGGAAGTCTCTCCCAGCAGCCTCAGGAGCAGCGGATTAAATCCCCACAATCAACTTGATGTACCCTGCTTCTGCGGAATACATGAATAGACAACGAATCATCCCAAATTGAGGACGTGGACTTTGAGAGCAAGATTTTTTTTTTTTGCCCCTTTTCCTCTTTTTATGAGTGTGTATGTGTATTCTTCAGTGTGAGATTTTGTCTGTATAGCTCTGCTTTCACCATTTGTCCTAGGGTTCTATCTGTCTGGGTTTTTTTGTTGTTTTTTTTTTTAACTTTTAAAAAATTTTTTCTATCTTAATAATTTTTTAATTTAATGACTTGATTTTGTTTTATATAACAT
>RJWK010025599.1:0-27583 GCA_004363435.1 Platanista minor | reverse complement strand
GCAGCTTCTGATAAGGGTCCATGTGCTAGAGGACAGATCTCCAGCGCTAAGGCAGGATCCGGGGACCTGGGAGCAGGCAGGGTAAAGGGACCCAGACAGGACCAGAGACTGAGAATTCTTTACTCCTACCCTGGCCCACACGCTGTGGCCTGGCCCTGCTAAGGGGCACTGGCCCCTCTGAGGGCTGCGATGGGGCCAGTCTGCTGGGCACCCTGGGCCATTGGCTCCCTGTCTCTGGGTCTCAGTGGCATTGTTTGAAAGTGATGGATGTAGGGCTAGGATTGTCTTCAAAGTGCCCCAGCCCTGAGTGGAAATGAGGTGGCATTGGTCTGGGCCATCAGGGGAATGCACACTGTGGAGGGTCCCCGTGGGTGGGATTTCCAGTCTGGAGGTGGCTCTCAGGGTGCGAGGGCCTTAAGCAGTCAGGTATGCAGCACTGGGCTGCCCTCCGAGCCCCAGCCATCTCCCCCACGGAGGAAAGGCTGGTGTCCTCAGGGGGACAAACAAAGGCAGGTCTGTCCCCAGCTCCAGTTCACAGCAAGGCAAGCAAGTCAGCCTCGTCTCACAGCTCTTTCCTTGATAGTGGAGCACGCAGTGACTGTAAAGAAAAGAGATAGAGTTTGCATTTCATGGCTACCGTAGGCGTTTAACATGCGACACAGGCCACACCAAAATTAAAGCACATGTTTTCATTCGGGACCACCTCTGAAGCAGCAAAAAGCCCAACCCACCCCAAGTAACATTTTATCCTCCTAATGAGCGTGTAGACAGAAGGAAGATTCGTGAAGTTACTGTTTCTGCCTTCCTTCAGGGACATTAGTAGGCATTGATTTTCAGCTTGCTGTATGCCACTTGCAATGGCTTCTGACTGAAGGGGACAATGCTATTTGGGAATCTGAGAGGTTTAAAACAACCACAATTGCCTGGTGCCGCAGCAACGCCAAGTGCTGCTCTAATAGCACCTCATTTGTTAGGGTAACAGGGAAGTAACTGTGAATGCCTGCTGTACTCCAGACGACTGTGGGCTGCCTGTAAAGCCACCGGCACATCCCTAGCCCAGAGGGGATTTCCTTAGGTGGGAAGGGGAGCCGAGGGAGAGGGACAAGCACGAAAGTAGGAGACTATAAACAGCACATGCCTGTTAGAGCTTCTCTCTGGGGAGGGAGGGATGGGGAATGGGACCAGGGGCATGGCTGCAGGACCCCAACCACATGTGCAACGTTTTATTTCTAAAAACAAAATCCAAAGGCAGGTACGGCATAAGAGTAAGATATGATGATGCTAGTGGTGTGTTCAGGGATGTTTGTTACATGACACACTATTTGTCAATACATTTGGACTACTTTATAATTAAATAAAAATGTAAAAGAAAAAAGAAAAGTACAGGGTGGTTTGTGTAGTAAGCCACCATCTGTGTAGGAAAGGTTTCGCTTGGGACTAGGCTGGCAGACACATAGTGGGTCCCTAGAAGGACTCAGAGGCCGTGGGCACCAAAGGTCCCCTCCGCACACATTATAGGAGAGAAACTTCTTTTCACTGTGTTCTTTCATGCTTTCTGGATGTTGTACTGTGCCTTATCTTACCTAATTTTTAAAAATAACATGATTATATCTGAAAGTTAAGAAAAGATGAATAGAGAGGGGAGAGGGGAAAAAAAGAGAAACTTTAAAGAGGGGGAAATAAAAAAAAGACAGGAGGGAAGCAACTTATGAAATGCTGGAACTCAGCCTGGGCACTCGGTGGTGAGAGTTTAGCAAAGACCCTTTGAGGCTCCCCCAGTGAGGAGCCTTCCCTGGAGCAGCTTCCTGGGGGCACAGAAAGGCCACCTAGAGCAGGAGGCTGCCTGCCGGGCTGCACAGGGTACATGGGAAGCCCTTTCCTGTTCCTGCCCTGGAGCAGCCCCGGGTCCCCCAGCAGTCCAAGAGGCCTCTGCTGCGGCTGGCGGCCTGAACGGAGAGGCGGGGTAGGAATGGAGGGTGGTTGGTAAGGTCCAGGTGACAGGTTCTCTGTGGAAGGGATCAGAGTCCCAGCAGGGCCTCTGGTTGGAGGGAGCCCACTGTCCTGGACAGAGCTTCCTTTCTGGGCACTGCCTGCTGGGTGCCAGTGGAGGAAGATTTATGCAGCTGAGCAGATGTAACTAACACGTGATCCCCAGGCTGTGACCCTAATTGGCCCAGGGCAACACGCCTCTGTAGGATTTTCAGATATTCGGAAATGGACCCCTTCCCCACCCGCCTTTCCCCACCCACGCCCTCAGCCTATGACTTTCCCCTGCACCTGCTGCAGAGTTTGGGAAGAGAAGCGAAGTCCCACGGTGTGGAGCTTTTTCTTTTCCTTTTTTTTTTTTTTTGCGGTACGTGGGCCTCTCACTGCTGTGGCCCCTCCCGTTGCGGAGCACAGGCTCAGCGGTCATGGCTCACGGGCCCAGCCGCTCTGCGGCACGTGGGATCCTCCCGGACCGGGGCACGAACCCGCGTCCCCTGCATCGGCAGGAGGACTCTCAGCCACTGCGCCACCAGGGAAGCAGTGTGGGGCTTTTTCTCGTGAGCGGTCTCAGGGCTGCCATCTAGAATTTAACTTCTTTGTGGAGTCCAGGCTGCTTTAAGCCTTTTGAGCCATTTCAGCCTCAAACTGGGCCAGGTGCCTAGAAGGAATTCCAGAAAGGTTTGCTGAATTGAATTTGACCACTGAGAGCAGCTGACTCCCTCGGGCTAAAAACACCGTAGCCTGAATCTTCCTGGGCTTGGGTCCCAGATGGCGAGCCAGGGAAGGGAGAAGCTTCCAGCTCCCTGCTATCACTGAATCCCACCCTCCTCACTTACATGGAGGAAGCAGCCTAGAAGGAGCACTGGACTGGAGGTCACCTGGGACCAGGAGTTTGGTCCTACCTTTGCTCACACAAAATACTGAAAGTTGTCCCCCATCCAGGGGAATGGTGGTAGCCATCACCCAGGACAACTGCTTTAAAAGTATGGACCCTGGACCTGCAGCATCAGAGTCACCTGAGAGCTTACTGGGATGCAAATTCTTAGGCCCCACCCTGGACCTGCGGACACTTGGGTAGGGCCCCAGTGCTCTGTGTTTGCCAAGCCCGCAGGTCATCCTGATGCACAGTGGTGTTTGAGACCTGGGCTTCTCCCCTGTGGAGGAGGAGGGGAGAGCCAAGTTAGGTTTAGAGAGCTTCCTGAGTGATGCTGACTTTCACGCTTAATCCTGGAACACCTTTTCATCTCCTATTTCACCATGAGGAGCAGAACACCTGAGCAGGGAGGTATCCCATTCACTATCCTGCAGCAAGCTTGCGGTGGGTGGAGACCAGGCCTCTGATCTGAATTCCTATTCAGTTGCTTAAGTTGTATAAACGAAAAGAATAATGGTCAATGGCAGGGTGGTGAGTGCAGGGAACATTATGGATTCTGAAGGGAAGCATCCGGGTTGAAATTTTGGAAACCAATAGCTCACTCAGCTGACCTGTGGAGCAATGATAACCTTTCCTGCCACACCCGTGGAGCTGCTCTGAGATCAGCTGAAATAACTGCCTTGCAGGTGCTGAAGGGGGTGAAGGCCTCTGCGTGGGGACAGACAGTGACCAGGAAAGGGCCAGCTTTGGCCACGTGGAAGCTGGAGCCCAGGCAGGTCAGCAGAACGCTTGCCCTGATGTGAGGGCCCTGCCTCGTTCGAGGGTGGAAGGGAGCCGAGTGCCGGGTCCATCTTAGCAGGTGGAGAGCCATCTGCCTGGCATAGCCTCGCAGCAAATGGCTTTGCTCCGGGCTGCACCCAGCTCTGCAAGAGTAGCAAGGACAGCTGGGAACTGTGCTTCCTTCCCTGCACCAGCACCAGAGGAGCTGGCCTGGGGCATCTGTCAAGGGGATCAATGTTGGGAGGCCCAGGTTATAATGTGAGCCAAGCTAGGAACAGAAAAAACCCACTCTGGGAACAGGGCCTAGTGGGTGGAGGTGGGTGTGCAGGATTAATTTAATTAAGTCCTGCTTTGGGGACCAGGCTAAATTTAGCAGTTGCCTAGGCTGCTGGTTTGACTCCTTCCCTGCAACTCCCTCCCATCTGCCCATTGTGCATCCTGCAGGTGATTGATTCAGAATTCCAGGCCAGAATGTGCAGATGTACCTGCTGATTGCTCAGTCCCCTCTCCAGCCACTGCTAAAGTTTTCTCCCTGGGTCCCGGGGAGGGTGGTACATTCTGAAGCACCAGAGCAACGCCTGTCCTTCCCCAGGGAAGTAAACACTTCATCCCTCCTAATGATTCCTGCAGTGGCTTCAGCACCTTGCCAAGAAAGCACAGCCACCGTGGGCCTGGATCTCTAGCTTGTTTCATTTCATTGTTTCTCAGGGCCGCTAAAAAATGTGGATAAATGGTAGCAGTGATCTGGACCGAATGACTGATAACTGCTAAATGTGTGTGCCTGCACCTCACAGCGAGTAGGTCAGAGGTTCTTTTGCTACAATTTTTCTTCCAGTTCTACACTCTTCCCCTTTGATGATTCCTACTTGGTCTCTTCAATCTTTGGACTGTATTTTCTCCTGATTACCCTCCTCCTTATTTGGGGCCATTCTGAAATTTGTTAGTATCTCCACCAGATTGAAATGGTGTCAAAAAGAGGAGATGAGATGGGAGGTGATGTGAATACTAATAAATACCAAATGATGATTTACAGTGTAGAACATTCTTTTGTTCATTTACCAAATCTTTATTGAGGGTCTACAGGCCTTGTGGTAACACAGAAACTGCAGTACTGAGCCAGACACAGTTCCTACCTGCAGGGAGTTGCCCATCTAGCGGGGTTAGACACAAGGAAAGTCAATTACAGATGGGTAGTGTGTCAGCACAGTGCCAGCCTCTGGGTGAGGGTGTCAGCACAGTGCCAGCCTCTGGGTGAGGGATCAATAATTAGCAGCAGGCATGGCAGTAGCAGTTCATTTCAGGGCTCCATGCCATGAGCCAGTCTCAGTGGGTGAAGTCATGAAAGAACTTTCTTTTACTGTTTTTCATACCACTTCTTGGGTTGGGCTCTTCTCTCCAGCTGCTATATCAAATCTTGGTCAGGTCCCCTTGATTTTCTGCTCACACCCAGATATTAATAAAGAGCTTCATTTTCAAATATTGAAAGTCCAGCCCAGCTTAAAACCGAAACCTCCATCTTGGATCCCATGTTTCGTTCCAGCCTTCTTGCTCACCCCTGCCTCCCCCCAGGTCCCCGCCCAGGTTTGGAATCTGCAGAAGAGCACAGATGGCATCTTTTCTCTCTACTTGCCTCTCTCCTTCCCTCCTGCCAGCTGCTGTTTCTGGCCTGTCCAAAGTCGGTGCAGGAGAATGGGGTTGGAAGAATAAAGCAGAGACCTCTGTAGCTGATTCTGGTATAAAACTGGTCCCCTCTGGGAGGCAGGTGCCTCAATACAGGCTGTTTCTTTTCTAGGTGCTTCAGTGGGTCTGGGCAGCTTGGAGATGAAGTGGCTCATAGTGAAAAGCTTTGGAGTCAGACAGGCCTAGTCCCAAACCTCACTCTGTCCTCACGCTGTCCTCACAAATGACTTAAAACTCTCCGGGGCTTCCTGGTGGCGCAGTGGTTGAGAGTCCGCCTGCCGATGCAGGGGACACGGGTTCGTGCCCCGGTCCGGGAAGATCCCACATGCCTTGGAGCGGCTGGGCCCGTGAGCCATGGCCGCTGCACCTCCGCGTCCGGAGCCTGTGCTCCGCAACGGGAGAGGCCACAACAGTGAGAGGCCCGCCTACCACAAAAAAAACCCACAAAAAACAAAAAAACTCTCCAATCCTCAGTGTTCCCACCACAGAATGGGATGATATACCTGCTTCCCAGAGGAATTATGGACATTTGTGGTAACATGTGTATGGGGATGGAGACATTGTGAGTGCGTACATAATGGATGGTGGCCAGTTTTAAGAGGTTGAGTCCTCTTTTAGAGTTTTCGATAGCAGAGGCCTAGCATCCTCTATGGTCTGAGCTGGCCCTGCCTCCAGACTCCAGAAGCCTTGACCAATCCCCCTGACTGCTGTTTTCCCTTTCCAGCCCCCTCTTCACCCCCACAGGGACATCACTCCTTAGTCAAGAGCACTGGAAAATAACTTTGACTGCAGTGATCAGAATGGCTGTGGTGATGGAAAGTTACAATATTTTGATTAGTTATAGGTCTATGAATATAAATGATTGTAGAGCACTTTCCACATCTGCAGTGCCCCCTAGACATTAGGATGATTTTCGCAATAAGCAAGTCCAGATGCTGCCCATCCCAGTAAATGAGGGGCCGTGGGTTTCAGGCGCATGGGCCGCATCCAGCTTTCCTTTGGCGCTTTCCTTGGTGCTGTTGCCAACTTACCACTTCCGAGTTTCCCTCAGATTTTAATCTCCCAGGGGAAGAAGCCTCTTTATGGGAATAGATTCTGTGGTTCACTGAATCCAGGCCAACCAGACAGAGGGAGATTCAGCTGTCTTTCCTTTTCCATTCCTGGAGGCCTGGCTCCCCAGCTCCCCTCGCTCCCCTCCCTGAGTTTGCGGGGCCACCTAGAAGTGAAGGCGACAGCAGCTGGGGCAGGAGGTGGCCATCTCTGTACAAGTGTGGCTAATTCCTGGCCTATGGCTGCTAAAATGCCCTGTGGACAAGCAAGATACTCTTCAGCCAAACCCCCTAAGTTTAGTGGAAGTGTGTTCTTACTGACGCTGGCCGGGGCACTGGTCTGAGTGCTTCTTTCTATTTTGTCCCCAAAGCAGGAAGTTCGCTACTGTGGGAAGTGACTACTGTGGAGATCAGGCTCGGGAGATGATATCAAGCAACCAGTGTTTTTGACTTCCCAAAAGGTTAAATATATTACTTGAGGAGCCTCACATTTTAGAGGGTCTGGAGAATGTTCTTTTCTCAATTACTAGGAAGTGATAAGCACTTGATATGTTGGCTTGGGCCTGGAATTTTGACCTTCAGCCACTCTTTCCAGGCGCCTATGTGGGGGAGGAGGAGGAGGGTACCCCCAGCAACGGAGGTGGCAGGGGAAGAGTGTGAGAGCCCAGGGGCACCCCTGCATGGTTTTTCCCAGGTCATCCTGGCTGCAGACCCCTGGAGCATGGGGGAGGGAGTGTCTGATCACCAAACACTCCCTGCAGTGAGAAGATGGGGACTTGCTTTCCCTCAGCGGGGAAGAGCTTGCAGGCCCTGGAGATGCTGACTAATGATTCAGCTCAGGTCACGTTCTTTTTCTTTTTCCCACAACAGCCCGCCCAGGGAAGGAAGTGCAGGCTGTCCCCCTTCTTTATTCCTAATGACCCTCAGAAATACCTCAGGGGAGCAGTTCTGCTCAGCAACCCAAGATAATTAGGGTCTGCCCTGCAGCAAGTGAACCAGAGAGCAGGACATACTCTCCATGGGCATGCCACTGCCTGGCTTGGAGCTTGCAAACCCCTTCCACCCACGGGACTCATTGTCCACCTTCTCCCCCACATAGAGGCTTGTTACTCTTAGGAGCTTGGGCAGCCCAAAGGGAGCAAGGTTGGACAGATTTCCCGAGGGCCCTGGTACCATGGACTTTGGACCTTGGAGCACACGGCGCCAGCCAGAACCCATAGGGGCGACATGGAGCCATCCACGGTCCTATGGATGGTTTAGGCCTCTTTCCTCCCCGTTGTGAAAATATTAATAGCTACTATTTGTTGAGCACCCACTACCTGCTAAATTCTCTAAATGAAGGATCTCTTTGAAAGCACACAACACCCCCATAAGGAGGTACTAGCATAACTATTATAACCCTTATTTTCACAAGTGTGGAAACAGCCTTAGCAAGATTGTGACCAAAGCACATAAAACACCTCTCTGTATTGCTGTATAGACATCAAGTCCATTCATTTTAACTGCTGTATAGTATTTCATTTTATGACTATCCACATTGTATCTATCTTGGGTGGTAATTAATATTATGGTTAATGTACATCCTTCTAGGACTTTTTCTATACCCAAACATACACATAGGTCCACGTAAGGGCCATAGGTCCATATCTATGTGTGTATGTATGTGCCCTAAAATGTAAGCTCCATGTAGGTAGGAATTTTTTGTTTTTTGATCATTGTGGTATCTTCAGCACTTAAAAGCATGCCTGGCACATACTAGTTAAATGAATGCATATGTAAATACATAATTTGTTTTGTGGCATTTAAAAAAGTGTATTCTATCTTCTGTAGTTTTCTGCCTGGTTTTCTTTGCTTAAATGAGTACCCTTCTGTGACAGTACATATAGATCTGCCTCATTCTTTTCCATTGTTGCATAATACTTCGTAGATCATCAAACCGTTCTCTTGTTGAAGGATATTTAGTCGCATCTAATTATTTTGCTGTTCCAACGCTGTGATTAATATCCTTGAACTTGTCTCCTGGCACACATGTGTGAGAGACTAGAAAGCAGGACATACCTGGAAGTGAATTTGCTGGGTCTTAGGAGACACATGTCTTTATTTTTATATCACTCATTTGCTCTCCAATGCTTTCTTTTTTTATGGATATGGGGTAAAATTTATTTCTTGAAACAGTTTATAGAAATAATGTGTCAGGGCTTGCACAAAATTGAAGGAAGGAATAGAGAAAAACAAACAAACAAAACAAAAAATTAAAAAATCCTGATGAAATAAACTGAAAAAAGAAACAGAAAAGAATGAGTTGACCATTGGAGAAATTACTACTCTTGGGGAAAAGTATTTCCTTATAATTCTGTGTGAAATAGAAAGGTAGTCACATTACGTATGATAATTAATAGTTAATAGAAAGCTTCAACATAGGGGGCAAGAACTGGTCCACACATTCTGCTAAAATAAAGCATTTCCTGAGAGGGCAGACTGCAGAAGCAAGAAGTACTACAGTTCTGCAGCCTATGGAAGGAAAACCACATTCACAGAAAGACAGACAAAATGAAAAGGCAGAGGACTTTGTACCAGATGAAGGAACAAGATAAAACCCCAGAAAAAGAACTAAATGAAGTGGAGATAGGAAACCTTCCAGAAAAACAATTCAGAATAATGATAGTGAAGATGATCCAGGACTTCTGAAAAAGAATGGAGGCAAGATCGAGAAGATGCAAGAAATGTTTAACAAAGACCTAGAAGAATTAAAGAACAAACAAACAGAGATGAACAATACAATAACCGAAATGAAAAATACACTAGAAGGAACCAATAGCAGAATAACTGAGGCAGAAGAATGGATATGTGACTTGGAAGACAGAATGGTGGAATTCACTGACTCAGAGCAGAATAAAGAATGAAAAGATAGGAAGACAGCCTAAGAGACCTCTGGGACAACATTAAACACAACAACATTCGCATTATAGAGGTCCCAGAAGGAGAAGAGATAGAGAAAGGACCCGAGAAAATATCTGAAGAGATTATAATTGAAAACTTCCCTAACATGGGAAAGGAAATAGCCACCCAAGTCCAGGAAGCGCAGAGAGTCCCAGGCAGGATAAACCCACGGAGAAACATGCCGAGACACATAGTAATCAAATTGACAAAAATTAAAGACAAAGAAAAATTATTGAAAGCAGCAAGGGAATAACGACAAATAACATACAAGGGAACTCCCATATGGTTAACAGCTGATTTCCCAGCAGAAACTCTACAAGCCAGAAGGGAGTGGCATGATAGGGAAGAACCTACAACCAAGATTAATCTACCTGGCAAGGATCTCATTCAGACTTGATGGAGAAATCAAAAGCTTTACAGACAAGCAAAAGCTAAGAGAATTCAGCACCACCAAACCAGCTCTACAGCAAATGCTAAAGGAAACTTCTCTAAGTGGGAAACACAAGAGAAAAAAAGGACCTACAAAAACAAACCCATAACAATTGAGAAGATGGTAATAGGAACATACATATCGATAATTACCTTAAACGTGATTGGATTAAATGCTCCAACCAAAAGACACAGGCTCGCTGAATGGATACAGAAACAAGACCCATATATATGCTGTCTACAAGAGACCATTTCAGACCTAGGAACACATACAGACTGAAAGTGAGGGGATGGAAAAAGATATTCCATGCAAATGGAAATCAAAAGAAAACTGGAGTAGCAATACTCGTATCAGACAAAATAGACCTTAAAATAAAGAATGTTACAAGAGACAGGAAGGACACTACATAATGATCAAGGGATCAATCCAAGAGGAAGATATAGCTGTTATAAATATATATGCACACAACATAGGAGCACCTCAGTACATAAGGCAACTGCTAAAACTATAAAAGAGGAAATCAACAGTAACACAATAATAGTGCGGGACTTTAACACTTCTCTTACACCAATGGATGGATCATCCAGACAGAAAATTATAAGGAAACACAAGCTTTAAGTGACACAATGGATCAGATAGATTTAATTGCTATTTACAGGACATTCCATCCAAAAAACAGCAGATTACACTTTCTTCTCAAGTGCACAAGGAACGTTCTCCAGGATAGATCACATCTTGGGTCACAAATCAAGCCTCGGTAAACTTATGACAATTGAAATCATATCAACCATCTTTTCCAACCACAACGCTATGAGATTAGAAATCAATTACAGGGGAAAAAACATAAAAAACACAAACACATGGAGGGTAAACAATACGTTACTAATTAACCAAGAGATCACTGAAGAAATCAAAGAGGCAATCAACAAATACCTAGAGAAATATTACAACAAAAACAGGATGATCCAAAACCTATGGGATGCAGCAAAAGCAGTTCTAAGAGGGAAGTTTATAGCAATACAAGCCTACCTCAAGAAACAAGAAAAATCTCAAATAAACAATCTAACCTTACACCTAAAGGAATTAGAAAAGAAGAACAAACAAAACCCACAGTTAGCAGAAGGAAAGAAATCATAAAGATCAGAGCAGAAATAAATAGAAACAAAGAAAACAATGGCAAAGATCAATAAAATTAAAAGCTGGTTCTTTGAGAAGATAAACAAAACTGGTAAAACTTTAGCCAGACTCATCAAGAAAAAGAGGGAGAGGACTCACATCAATAAAATTAGAAATGAAAAAGAAGTTACAACAGACACTGCAGAAATACAAAGCATCATAAGAGACTACTGTAAGCAACTCTATGCCAATAAAATGGACAACCTGGAAGAAATGGACAAATTCTTAGAAAGGTATAAACTTCCAAGACCAAACCAGGAAGAAGTAGAAAATATGAACAGACCAATCCCAAGTAATGAAATTGAAACTGTGATTAAAAATCTTCCAACAAACAAAAGTCCAGCACCAGATGGCTTCACAGGTGAATACTATCAAAGATTTAGAGAAGAGCTAACACCCATCCTTCTCAAACTCTTCCAAAAAATTGCAGAGGAAGGAACACTCCCAAACTCATTCTATGAGGCCACCATCACCCTGATACCAAAACCAGGCAAAGATACTACAAAAAAAGAAAGTTACAGACCAATATCACTGATGAATATAGATGCAAACATCCTCAACAAAATACTAGCAAGCAGAATTCAACAACACATTAAAAGGATCATACACCATGATCAAGTGGGATTTATCCCAGGGATGCAAGCATTCTTCAATATACACAAACGAATCAATGGGATACCCCATATTAACAAATTGAAGAATAAAAACCATATGATCATCTCAATAGATGCAGAAAAAGCTTTTGACAAAATTCAACACCCATTTATGATAAAAACTCTCCAGAAAGTGGGCATAGAGGGAGCCTACCTCAATATAATAAAGGCCATATATGACAAACCCACAGCAAACATCATTCTCAATGGTGAAAAACTGAAAGCATTTCCTCTAAGATCAGGAACAAGACAAGGATGTCCACTCTCACCACTATTATTCAACATAGTTTTGGAAGTCCTAGCCATGCAATCAGAAGAAAAAGAAATAAAAGGAATCCAAATTGGAAAAGAAGAAGTAAAACAGTCACTGTTTGCAGATGACATGATACTATATATAGAGAATCCTAAAGATGCCACCAGAAAACTCCTAGAGCTAATCAATCAATTTGGTAAAGTTTCAGGATACAAAATTAATGCACAGAAATCTCTTGCATTCCTATACACTAATGATGAAAGATCAGAAAGAGAAATTAAGGAAACAGTCCCATTCACCACTGCAACAAAAAGAATAAAATACCTAGGAATAAACCTACCTAAACTATAAGACACTGATGAAAGATATTAAAGTTGATACAAACAGGTGGAGAGATATACCATGTTCTTGAATTACAAGAATCAATATTGTGAAAATGTCTATACTACCCAAAGCAACCTACAGATTCAGTGCAATCCCTATCAAATTACCAGTGGCATTTTTTACAAAACCAGAACAAAAAATCTTAAAATTTGTATGGAGACACAAAAGACCCTGAATAGCCAAAACAGTCTTTAGTGAAAAAAATGGAGCTGGAGGAATCAGACTCCCTGACTTCCGGCTATACTACAAAGCTACAGTAATCAAGATAATATGGTACTAGCACAAAAATAGAATATAGATCAATGGAACAGGGCAGAAAGCACAGAGATAAACCCATGCACCTATGGTCAACTAATCTGTGACAGAGGAGGCAAGGATATACAATGGAGAAAAGACAGTCTCTTCAATAAGTGGTGCTGGGAAAACTGGACAGCTACATGTAAAAGAATGAAATTAGAACACTCCCTTACACCATAGACAAAAATAAACTCAGAATGGATTAGAGACCTAAATGTAAGACTGGACACCATAACACTCTTAGAGGAAAACATAGGAAGAACACTCTATGACATAAATCACAGCAAGAACTTTTTTGATCCACTTCCTAGAGTAATGGAAATGAAAACAAAAATAAACAAATGGGACCCAATGAAACTTAAAAGCTTTTGCAAAGCAAAGGAAACTACAAACAAGATGAAAAGGCAACCCTCAGAATGGGAGAAAATATTTGCAAACAAATCAACAGACAAAGGATTAATCTCCAAAGTATGTAAACAGCTCATGCAGCTCAATATTAAAAAAACAAACAACCCAATCCAAAAATGGGCAGAAGACCTAAATAGACATTTCTCCAAAGAAGGCATACAGATGGCCAAGAAGCACATGAAAAGCTGCTCAACATCACTAATTATTAGAGAAATGCAAATCAAAACTGCAATGAAGTATCACCTCACACTTGTTAGAATGGGCATCATCAGAAAATCTACAAAGAACAAATGCTGGTGAGGGTGTGGAGAAAAGGGAACCCTCTTGCACTGTTGGTGGGAATGTAAATTGATAACAGCCACTATGGAGAACAGTATGGAGGTTCCTAAAAAAACTAAAAATAGAATTACCATATGATCCAGCAATCCCACTACTGGGCATATACCCAGAGAAAATAATAATTCAGTAAGACACATGCACCCCAATGTTCATTGCAGCACTATTTACAATAGCCGGGTCATGGATTCAACCTAAATGCCCATCGACAGACAAATGGATAGAGAAGATGTGGTACATATATGCAATGGAATATTATTCAGCCATAAAAAGGAATGAAATTGGGTCATTTGTAGAGACGTGGATGGATCTAGAGACTGTCATACAGAGTGAAGTAAGTCAGAAAGAAAAAAACAAATATCGTATACTAACGCATGTATGTGGAACGTAGGAAAATGGTACAGATGAACTGGTTTGCAGGGCAAAAATAGAAACACAGATGTAGAGAACAAACGTATTGACACCAAGGGGGGAAAGTGGCGGGGGTGGTGGTGGGATGAATTGGGTGATTGGGATTGACATATATACACTAATATGTATAAAGTGGATAACTAATAAGAACCTGCTGTATAAAAAAAACAGATAAAATAAAATTCAAAAAAAAAAAAGCATTTCTGAAATTATTACAAGGCTTAGGCAAAGAAACTCTCTTGTGTCTCAAGAGAACACCTGGATTCATCATTGAGAGAATATCCAGCAACCTAGTTCCAGTGCTTTAAAACAAAACAAAACAGAATAAAACAAAACAAAACAAAACAAAAAAACCTAATTACACTCCTAGTAACAGTGTATGAGCATTCCCACTTATCCTCATCACTGACTGATACTATGCAATGGATTGGAAATGGCATTGCATTGCCTTGATTGGCCAGTGGAGTTCAATCAACAGTTTCCACTTTCTGATTTTAACAGATATTAATTCTTTCTAGTACTAAATGATACCTATCTTTTAAACCTTTCTTTTTTTCAGGTATATAGTAACACAGTTGATGTATATATTGATCTTATAACTAGCAGCCTTCATATTATTAATTCTAACACATTGCTATAAGTTCTTTTCGCTCTCTGTAGAAGATTATGTAATATTCAAATAATGATAGTTTCATTTCTTATTTTCCAAGTTATATACCCTTTATATCTTTTTCTTGCCTTAATGTATTAGCTAGGGATGTCCAGTACAGAATCAAATAGAGGCAGAAGTGATGGACAGCCTTGTATTGTTCCTGATATTAAAGGGAATGCTTCCTTCCAGGATGTCACTATTAAGTATCATGGTTGCAGTGTTAGATGACCTTTATCAGGGTAGGGAAGCTCCATTCAATTCTTGGCTTGCTAAGAGTTTAATCAGGAATAACTGTTAACATTTTATCACGTGATTTTTTCCCCTCTTCTGAGATGATTATATGATTAGTCTCTTTTAATCCATTACTCTGGCAAATGACACTAGCAGATTCTCTAATGTTAAGCTACTTTTTCAAATTCCTTGCAAAATTTTAACTTGATATATATTTTAAAAATATATTTCTATATTTGGTTTATTATTATTTTTCAGCTTTTTTGCATCTTTATTCATGAATGAGATTGGCCTGTAATTTTCCTTTTTCAGACGCTCCTGGTCTGAAGTTTTTATTAGCCTTACAAAATGGGTTACAAAATAGGCTTTCTTTTCCTAGGCTTAAGAAGATTATGTAGGAGATGAAATGGTTTGCTCATTGCATGTCAGATAGGACTTGCCTATAAAACCATCTGGGTCTCTTATTTTCTTTGTGGGAAGATTTAAAGTTACTTATTCAATATATTTACTGATTATAAGACTTGTCAGGTTTTCTATATGTTTTAGAATTCACTTTTGTAATTATATTCTTCTAGGAATTTGTCTATTTTACTTAAATTTTCAAATCTGTTGGCTTAAACTTCTTCTTCTTATTTTCTTTTGATCTTTTAAAATCATTATAATATCTGAAGTTAGCTGCCCTGCACTTTCTTTCCTGATGTTAATTGATTTTATTCTTCTCCTCCCTACTCTTTAATCAATTTCACCAGAGGCTAGTCTCTTGAGGAGACATCTATTTGCTTTGTTAATTTTCTTTATTGTATCTTTGTTTTCTGTTTTGTCGATTTCCTCTTTTTCTGTTCCTCTCTATGTATTCTTTGGTTTTATTCTGTTGATTTTTTCCAATTTAGTTCATTGTTAATTAACTTCTTTTTATAATATGAGAACTTAAGGCTGTATACTTCTCTCCACATATTGCTTCATCTGCATCTCACAAGTTTGATAAATAGCATTTTCATTACCATCCAGTTCTAAGTATTTAAAAACTATTATTATGATTTTTGTCTTCAATCAGTATTTTTAAATTTACGAATGCATTTTTTAATATTTGTTTTTTAGTTATCTTTTGTTATTGATTTCTAATATAATGACATGAAGATCAAAGAACATGGACTGCGTTATTCTTTAGAATCATTTGAAATTGCTTTATATCTGGTCAGTTTTAAAAATTATTCTATGTGAAGCCAAGGTGTTCTCTAATTTGAAGGCTTGCATTAAATCAAACTCATTAATTATTCAAAGTTAAAAGTTCAAAACTTCTATATTCTTGCTTATTGTATCTGTTTGATCTATCAATAACTGTGAGAAGAGTTTTAAAATTTCCCACTCTAAAGCTGTGTTTTGCTCATTTCTCTTTGTACTTTTACATATTCTTTTACACATATTTTGAGGATATTTTATTAAGTATGAATTTAGAATTACTATTATATTTTCCTGATGAGTTGAACATTTTATCATTAAGTAGTTACCTATCTGTCTTTTCGAAATACCTTCATTGACGTATTTGTTGGTGGTGATCTCTCTCGCTTTCAGTTTTTCTGATAATGTCTTCATTTCACCCTCATTATTAAAAGATAATTCTTCTGGGTACACCATTCTCGGGTTCATTTATTTCAGCACTTTGAGGATGATTTCTACTATTTTTATTCCATTGTTTTATTTCTGGTTACCATGGTGGATCCAGTTGACAAAAAAAGTAACGCACAGCCCTCCCCTCCCACTGACACATGCACACACACACCTGATCTTAATGTCCTACACCAAGATGGCCAGAATAACAACAACCACAACTGAACAAAATAATATTTTGAGGCTGGGCTTCAAGCCAAGAGAGGGATATTTGTCAGGAGAGGGACTAAAAGTCTGAGCATAGTGGTAGCTGAAGCCAAAGGTATGGAGACCTGATATGTGGTAAAATGAACACAGACTGAAGTTCTAAATCTCTCAGGAAAAGGGTTGCTCAGGTCTGGGTCCCATTATTTTGGAAACTAATGGCTTAAACGCAGGAGTCATGAAGGGCAGCCTCTTCTGTAGAATAACCATGATACTCACTCACTCATCAGCTCAGGGACTCCACAAAGACATGTACATCTTCCAAGTGCCAGGAGTGAGAAAACAAACAAAAACAAAAAATTTACCCATGAGAAAATGGAACCCCAAGCTGATATCATACCCAAAACGATTAAAACTCTCATTAGAGACAGAAACTCTTCAATTGAAAAAAGAATTTGTTTTTTTAAAAAAAGGCAAAATTCAGGTATCTACAATTTATAAGACACACATACAATTTAATGACACACAAAAATTGACAGCCAAGAGTTGGAAGAGAGTAAACTGTGCAGATAACAAAAGAAAGCTGGTGTTGCAATGGTGTAACAATGTAGAAGGTACGGAAAAAGGCATAAATAGAGAAAGAAGATCATTGCTTAATGATAAAAGGGACAGTCCACTAGGACATATAATAATCATGAATCCTTATGTGCCAAACAACGTAGCCTCAAAATAAGGGAAGGAGAAATTGAGAGAATGGGAGGGAGAAAAAGACAAATTCACAATTATGGTAGGAGATTTTTAGCATACTCTGTAGGAATATAGAAACTGAGAATGGAGCAAGGCCATTAAAGAAATCAACATCACACAGACCACATTCTCTACCACCGTGCAATGCAACAAGAATTCAGTGTTAAAAAGAACTTCCCTCTACCTTTAACTTTGTCAGTCACTTTGTCATGGATGCTGGCCCCAGGAGCAAGGCTCAGAGGAGGGCAGGGTAACCTACAGGCAGGAGGAAGGCCGGGGGGGAGGGGGGGTGGCATGATGTTTCTTAATAGAACTGGATAGCATGGTGTGCCCCTTTTGTTCATGACATGAAGGATTACCTGATCATGATATTTATAGGCTACATCTTCAGGGCATGCTCAGCTGAGTCTCCTTCGCAGCTGACTATATCAGGGTGAGGTAGCCAGGAGAGCTCTTATTATACTCATTTTACACGTGAAGGAACAGATAAGTAGAGACAGAAGTTCACCTACCAAGACACTGAAAAATTTTTTTAAAAGAAAATTGTGGAACTGAGACTGAACTCATGTATTTTGATTTCAGATTGGTTGCTCTCCCCAACCCACAGCATGAGCTGTGAATGATTCACATTCAACTTCAAATCTGACTAGACTAAGGTTCTTGAGAGCAGGCCCTAAACCATATTCATTACTCTCCCCAGTGCCTGGCAATGGAAGATTTTAGTACATACTTGTTGAATGAATGCTGGATTAAGTTATTAATTTCTGCATGCATATTTGCATTTATTTATTTCTAAATAACTCTTCCCATGTGATAAATGTCCATTGTAGGGAATTTGGGGAAAAAAAGGAGAAAGAAGAAATTAAAATGTCCCATAATCCTTTCATTAAGTATTTTATAAAACATATTTTGGTGGCTGCACAATAGGTATATACATGCTCCACATTTAGGCTATTTCCAAATTTTCCCTATTATAAATAATTCTGTGATAAGTACCACTGCACACTCTCATTACTTCCTGAAGGTAAATTCCTAGAGTTGGAATTACTAAGTCAAAGGATATGACGTTTTTAAAGATTTTGATAAATATTTCCAGATTCCCTTCCTTAAAGCTAAACTAATTTGCATTCTCCAGTGTAAGAAAGTATCAATTTCTGTGCACCCTTATCAGTATTATTTTTTTATTTTTCCTCTTTTTAAGGTAAACGTTTTATTGAAGTATTACATACACAGAAAAAAATGCAGACACCATAGTTGTGTGGCTCAATGAATTTTCACACAACGACTATATTCATGCACGTAGCATCTTGATTATGACACGGAATGTTATCAGGATCCCGGAAGCCACCTTCCAGTCATTTTCATGCTCCCAAGGGTAACAACTGTCCTTTTAACATCATAGTTTAGTCTTGAACTTTATATAAATGGAATCGTGTAATATTACTCTTTTGTGTTTGCCTAATTTCACTCAACATTATGTTTGGGAATTTATCCATATTGCTATGTGTAGTTGTAGTTTGTGCTTTCTCATTTCTGTATTGCATTTCATTATGTGAATGTACCATAATTCATCCATCTTACTGTAGACGGGCATTTGGATGGTTTCTAGGTTGAGATTATTGTAACCAGCATTGCCATTATTCTTATGCATGTCTTCTTGTGAATGGTCATAAGCATTTAATTAGGTGTATTCCTAGAACTGGAATTACTGGGTCACAACACTATATGTATTTTTAATTTTAAAAATTGCCTAGTAAAGCTAATGCTTAAATCAACAAATAATAACTAATGGAGAATCTCAGACCAACAGGGTGTTGAGTATGAGCTGGTCCTGGGATCTTTTCCTAGATTTCTCCTATCATGCCTTGTTGGGACTGCTGGCCCAAGGATGCATAACTCTGAATAAATAGACCCTTGGGTTGAAGGTTCATATATAGAAATGGAGACATTTGTGGTCAGAGTTGGGGGTGGAGCTTGTCACGTGGCTGTACAGGTGACCGTGACAGAGATTGGGGACCTTTGGGGGCACCTTTTGTTCCAGGTGTATTCTGAATGGATTGGAGCAGATTGTGTAAGGCATGAGAAGCCGAGCCAAAATGTTAAGGAGTTTATTCAATAGGTAGGGGGTTGTCATAGAAGGCTCTTGAGCAGGTGAGCGCCTTCACGGAAGCAACATTTTAGAAGCACGTGGGAAGATAGCCAGAATCCAATTAATGCCAGATGGAATGGCACTGAAAGAGGAACATAGGACACCAGGGAGGGGAGTAAAGAGTGGCCTCACCTATGAGTAAAGCCACAGGAGCCTGGGAACCTCACGGGGCCACACTGCAGTGTGCTGCCACCTCCTCCGGCTTCTGCTGTGCCTTTCCTGCCTAAACCTCCTTTTCTGACCCTGGCTTGCCCCAGTACCCTCCAGTAAGTGCTCCCTCTCTATCCTCCTGCACAACATCAGGATGTGAGCTCCTTGGGGCAAGGACCATGTTTGTCCTGATCACCCCTCTATTACTGGCACTTAGTATAGTACCTGGCACATAGTAGATGCTCAATAAACATTTGTGGCAAGAGGAATGTTCTTTTGTGTCATATCTGATTTCCCCTCTCTGCCAATCCCCTTCCAGTGACTCCTGTCTGCTTGTCTTTCAGTCCTGGCTTTGCCCCTAGCCACGGTCTTGTGATTTTCCTTGTTTTCTTTCCTCAAGGCTCTTGAACTCTGTGCACAGGTGAGGGTGTCAAGGCAAACTCAGTGCAGAGCCCAGGGCTTCCCTTCCAATAGTTATTTCTCCTTTCCTTTCTACCTCTGTGAACATGGCCTGGGTTGACAGCCCAACACTCAAGATGTCTGTGTTTTGTGCCACTCCCACCCATGAAGCTGAATTGGGAAGCTACCTGAGGCCCAGGACAGGGGCTGCCTTCATTTTAGCAACAGCGGGCCATTTGAGGGGGGTCATCCCCTGTCTTCCCGCCCCACACCCACAAAGTCCAGGCAGCGCTGCTTTTGGAAGACAGAACATGCCAGGCCCCGTGTGGTTCTTTGTCTTCGTTTTGTTTAGGTGTTTTTATCTCCAGTGGAGTTTGGACATGATTCACTGGCGATAAAAGCTACCACATCTTGCTGGATCCGCCTGCAGCCAAATGTGAGGGATGCTGTCCCCACCGGAAGCTTTGTGTGCAATCCGTATAGCCTCTTTTTCCTTTCCTTTTTTTGCCATATTGACCATGAAATGACTGCAGGGAGTCAGGGAGCCTAAAGCATCCAGGCAGGCAGATCTGCCAGCCCTTCGCTTCAGACTGGAGAGGGACCAAGGCCTGTGAGCACTGGATGTACCGGATTTCCTTCTAGGGCATTCTTTTTTAACGGTGGAACAGGAGCATCTCACTCAGAAAATAGTTATCGGTCTGTGCTGTGAGGAGGGGGTGTGGGCAGGGGACACCAGCTCTGTAGGGCTGCCTTCTAGCCCTGGGATGGGTCACACCATGGACTTCTTCCCTTTGAACACATGTGAAGTACACATGATGATGTGCTGGCCACCAGACCCCCTTCCAGGCAGTTTTAAGGGCTCTGTCAGCCTCAAATCAATTTCCACTGTCCCCAGCAAGATTCTCCAGTTGAAAAATTAAAAAATAAAAACCACAAAACAAACAAAAAAAACACCAAAAAGCATAAACAAATTCAAAGCCAAAACCCATTACAATCCCTCAGGGGACAGCCAGTGAGGAACTAGTTGACAGCAGAGAGCAGTTGATTGGTGTTTCAGGTACCTATTGCTACATGGCAAACCAACCCCAGATATAGTGGCTTAAAGTACCATTTGCTCACAATCATATGGGTCAGGAATTTGGGCAGGACTCTATGGGGACAGCTTTTCTCTCTTCTGTTGGGTAACTCAACTGGGGCTGGAGGATCCAAATGGCACCACTCCCTGGTCTGGGGCCCTGAAGCTGGCTCTTGGCTGGAGCCTTGAATCTTCTGCACATGGCCTGTTTCTCTTCTCATGGCCCCCATTCTCCAGGACCTCTCTCTGTAGCAGAACAGCCTAACTTCATTACACAGCGACTGGAACCTGCCTCCATCAAAGTGGAAGCTGCAAGGCCACTTCAAGCCCAGAAGGTCACTTCCACTACATTCTAACTGTCTGTCAAAACAAATCAAGTGGCCAGCCCAGATTAAGGGGAAGGGAAATATCACCCACCTCTCGATAGGAGATTGTCGTGGCTATCTTTGGAAATAATCCACCACAGGGAGGCACCTAAAGTGCTTGTTTCCTGTAGCCATCGTCACGTCTGAGCCTGCATTCCTTTCCCTGCCTCATTTCTGCTCCACCCAACCCCCAGTGTCCTGAAGGAGAGGAAGCTGTCACCCGGCAGAGAGGAGGTTGATTAAAAAAAAAAAAAGCTCGTGTGCTATGTTCATGATTATAAATTATGAGCTCTAGAACTCCGCTGTTCGTTATAAACCTGATTTGTCTGTCTACAAATCTAGCACTTGACGGAATGCTTTCTGACTTCTGATGACGGAACCTCCAAAGTTGCCGGGAGGCAGGGCTGAGCCCAAGCGCTGCTTTCACATGTCCAGATGTGTCCTCACCAGCTACTATTATTGTTCTTAGCTTTGCAGCCTTAAAACTTGCACCTCACATATTTGTTAAACAGCTTATTAGGAATTCTAGCCTTTCTCAGAATAGCTATGAGTTTTAAATTCTCAAAATATAAGTAGAATGGCTATTTATTTTGCACTTTTATTTGGGACAGAAAATCTTAAGCTTAGGAACACACCTGAGCCCTGTTAGGGCCATTTACAAAGCTGGGGTGGGGGGGGGGGAAATAGGAATGAGAAGGGTTATTTTTCATGAGGCACAGGAAGAATTTTTACAATATGAGAATTCTGGAAGTCACCTCGGGTTATAAAAATCCAAGGTTTTTTATTGTCCTGGTGATCGGGTGCCTCATCGTGGTTGCTGCTGCTTTTGTCATCCTCCCTGTCCTCCTCCAGCTCCTTCAATCCCATTGGTCCTTCTCTCCTCCTTCCTCCGTATCCTGAGTCCAGGTCCAGGATCCCATACCTACGATGTTTCCAGAAGCAAATTTCCAAAATTGAATTGGCCTCTGTGGAGAGAAAACAGATCTGTTGGTCTGTCCCTGTTACTTAATGTTCTCACCATACTGCTGCTTACAGATGACTGGAATTTGAAGGGCTTCTGTTTTTCATTGATTTTAAATGTGGTATCGTTAAGAGCTGAGGGCAGAAATCCAAGGCTCATAAGGGGCACTGATGCTCTGTGCGGTTTACCTGCTTCTTGGAAGATGCTGAGCACCCTTTCAGGTCACTTAAAGCTAGAAAAGCACATCAAGTGCAGGGGAAAGAAAGTATTAAATACACTTTTTTCCCCCTTTGGATACATAATATAGTGTGGATTGAGGGTCAGGAGACCCAAGTGTGGTGACCCCAGCTCCATCAAAAAGGAACCCTGTAATCCTGGGCAAGTCACGTGACTTCTCTGGGCTTCAACTTTTGAGCTTTAAGTCAGGGATCTGGAGTTGATTCATTTTAACAAATTCTGGGTCAGGCGTTGTTCTGGGCATTGAACTTAGAGACTGAGCTAGGCTGTATCCTGCCTGCAGGGAACTTAGCATAATGATCTCTGAGGCTCTGAGATACTCAAAATTTCCCAAATACTTGCACGCCCTGATGCTACACTTAGTAATGCAAATAACACTGGTCCTATAGTGGGAAAACTACACTGATGAACAGTCTGCTGTCTTCTAGTAAAGCATAGGTGTAGGTATTGTTCCTTAGCATTCATCTTTGTTTTTGCAAGATTTGTTTATGAAAGCACTCTACCAGTTCAGCTAGGGCTGGTTTGATATCTATTAATTAGTTAATTGGTTAATTTTCCATTGCTAGAGATCGGACCTTTCTTTTAATTAAGTTATTGTTTTGCTCACTTGTGACTCTTTTCCAGTAATAAGTACTCCTTATAATTAGGAAAGATAACTTGGGTTCCAAGTTGGAGATGACAAGGCCCCCAGGGCAAGTCTCTGTGAAAGGAAAGGTTAGTGAATAGACAGCATGTGACGAGAGCCAGGGGTGTGTGGCACAGTGAGGGGGCAGGGAGGTGGGGAGACGGTGAGGACACTTTTGCAAACAGCTCCTCAGCCAGGACAAGAGAAGAGGCCCACTGACTTAAACACCTGAACGCGAGAGCCAGGGCCCTCACCTGCCAACCCCTACTCTTTGCCTTCTTGCCAAGGGTCCAATGACTGTGACCTAGATTTTGAGGTAGAGGAGATCGTGTCCTGGACCACATCAGTGACCGGAGAATGGAGACAAGTGGATGGAACTGAGATTTACTTTAGAGGCACACTCAGCAGAATTTGGTGAGGCGTTGGGTGTCAACAGTGGTGAGGGTGGGTAGATGGGGGCTGGGGAGGAAGAGGGGCGGGTCAGGGATAATGCCCCAAAGTTTTTGGATTGAGCTGCTGTGTGGACCAAGGTGGCACTTACAAAAAGACTGGGAAAGGTTTGCTTGAAATATCAACAGCTTAGCCTTGGAAACGCGGAGTTTGGGATGCCCGGTGAATCACACTGGTGGAGCTGGGAGAAAGCAGCAGCTGGTTGCAACCCTTACAAAAGAGGTCAGAGTGGAGATGGTGATTTCTGTGAACCTTTGCCCTAACTTGCTGTCATAATGCTGTTTCTGTGATAAAATAGGATTCAAGTTCCAAATACCCGATTTAGGGACTTCCCTGGTGGTCCAGTGGTTAAGACTTTGCCTTCCAATGCAGGGGGTGTGGGTTTGATCCCCGGTCGGGGAGCTAAGATCCCCTCACGGCCAAAAAACCAAAAACATTAAAAAAAAGAAGCAATACTGTAGCAAATTCAATACAGACTTTAAAAAATGGTCCACATCAAAAAAAAAATCTTTAAAAACACAACAAAATATCTGATTTAACGAATACATCTCAGAGAACAACTGTTTGGGAGGAAGCTGGAGAGCAGCTGTATACCTTTTTACCAAGGGGCTATCTGGGGTTGTTAAGATGTAGTTTGGTGTAGTAGAAAAAAACATGGGATTTTAGTGTTTCAGTGTTTAGTGCTTAGTCCTAAAACACTAGTTCTTGATCCAGCTCCATCACTAATAACCACCCGTAACTAAGAACAGTTTACTGTGATACTTCGCCCATCTGCTTCACACACTGATCATGAGACAGTGGGTGAAGTGTTACGAAACACATGGGTGGAAGTGTTACGAAAAGGACAACATGCCACGGAATTTACAGAAATGATCATTTTATTCAGGTTACAATGTGAGTTTCTTCAGGGGATAGTAGTGACGAAGTGGATTGTTTCCTTTTTTGATAGTTTTAATGTTCTCCTTTCTTGGCAATAACACCTGCTTATCATTAAAAAGAAGGATAATATAGGAAAATAGAAAGAAAGAGAAAATTACCCATGTTTTCACAACTCTGAGAAAGACACTCAATATTTTGGCATATTTCCTATAGGTAATATTTTTATGGAATTTAAAAAATTAGACATTATTTCAAACATGTAGAGATGTACAGAGAAATTATATAACTGTTATCCATATACCATAGACCATAATTAATGAATCTCAACATTTCTGCCATATTTGATTTGGATCCTTTCCTTTTTTAGAAATAATACATTGTGGATACCATTGACACTCCACCTTTACCCTTCCCTTTTGATTCTTTTCCCTTTCTCCTAAAATATAACAACAATTGTATACTTTTTACTAATCTGAATGTGAAATGGAATTTCATTGTTGTTTTACTTTTTTTGTTTGTTTGTTTATTTATTTTTTATTTTTTTGCGGTACGCGGGCCTCTCATTGTTGTGGCCTCTCCCGTTGCGGAGCACAGGCTCCGGACGCACAGGCTCAGCGGCCATGGCTCACGGGTCCAGCCGCTCCGCGGTATGTGGGATCTTCCCGGACCGGGGCACGAACCCGTGTTCCCTGCATCATCGGCAGGCGGGCTCTCAACCACTGAGCCACCAGGGAAGCCCTCATTGTTGTTTTAAACTTCACTGGTGACAATCTAATTTTTTTCCACTTACAGGTAAACTGTTTGAAAGGTCTTTATCCTTTCCCTACTGATTGCTAATTCCAAGTTTGCCATAATACCAAGTTTGCATCTATCTATGAATTTCTTGCTGGGGTTGCTATTTCTGTTTGGTTTAATTGTCCATCCCTGTAATAATAACATATAAGTCTACTACTAAGTTTTCTAATAAGTCTTGATATATAACAGAGCAAGTCTTTCCAGTATTGTTTTTCAAAATTCTCTTGACAGTTCTTGGCCTTTTATATTTCCTGATGAGTTTTATGATCTCTGTCACATACCACAAAAAACCTTGATGGCAATTTTGAAAAACTGAGATACAGTTTATGAACCATCATATTTCACTCTTTTAAAGTGTACAATTCAGTGGTTTTTTAAAATATATATTCACAAAGTTGTGAAACCATCACTACTCTCTAATTCCAGAACATTTTCATCATCCCCAAGACAAACCCCACACCCATTAGCAGTCACTTCCCTCCATCCCCCACCTTGCTCCTGGAAACCACTAATCTCCTTTTGTCTCTGTGGATTTATCTGTCCTCCACATTTCATATAAATGGAATCATACAACATTTCTTTTTGTATCTCACTTAACATAATGTTTTCAAGGCTCATCCGTGTTGTAGTATGGATCAATACTTCATTTCTTTTTTATGGCCGGATATCATTTCATGGTGTGGATATACCATATTTTGTTTATTCATTCATCAGTTGATAGACATTTAGGTTGTTTTCACTTTTTGCTTATTATGGATAACTATGAACATTTGTGTGCAAGTTTTTGTGTTGACATATGTGTTTATTTCTCTTGGCTATATACCTAGCAGTGAAATTACTGGGTCATATGGCAATTCTATGTTTAACCTTTTGAGAAGCTGCCAGACTCCTTCCCAAAGTAACTGCACCATTTTGCATTCTATTTGGTGTGAAGTGGTAACTTTCATGGCATTTTAATTGAAACTGCATTGGTTTCCAGATTGATTTGGGGGAGAATTAGCACCACAATAGTGAATCTTCTCAATGATGTGCCTGGCATGTATTTCTCCATTTGATCAGATCTTTTTTCATGCCTTTCCTGTCATCTTGCTGAATTACTTTATTTGGCTTTAGGTGCATCAGGAACAATGATAGCATCTTAAGTAATGAGAGTTTTGTCTCTTTCTTTCCAAACATTAGGCTTTGTTTTTCTTGCCTTATTTCCCTGGATAGGACTTTAAATTAGAGATAAATAATAATACAGGTGATAGTGGCATCCTTGTTAGGTTCCTGACTTTAATGAAAATACATGTAAATTTTCACTATTACATATGATGTTTACCATTAGTTTTTTTTTAACCTTTAATTTTTAATAAATACCTTCATCAAATTAAAGAAGTTCTTTTCTATTCCTTTTTGTTTGGTTATCATGAATAGGTATGGAATTTTATCAAAAGCGTTTGCTTCAGCATTTACTAAGCTGACCTTAACTTTTTTTCTTCTCAACCTGATAATGTAGCTTATTATATTAATAAATTATCTGATGATGAACATTCTTATATTTATAGGATGAACTGTAGTTGACCCTGATATAATTTTTATACACTGCTAAATTAGATTTGAGACTATGTTAAATAGGATTTTTGCATCTATTCTCATAAGTGATACAGGTCTGTAATTTTCTTTTATTGTACTGTTCTGCAGTTTATTAAGGTTATACCAGCCTTATAAAATAATTTTGCTAGTTTCTCTCTCATTTTATTCTTTGAAACAGTTTGCTTTAGTTGGAGATTAGCTATTTCATAGAGATTTGGCAAAACTTGCCTACGATACCTTCTTGTCCTGTGACTTTGGAGAGGGAGGAAAATCTCTGACTCTCAGTTCAGTTCTTCTGTGGTTATGAGTGTTTGCAGGTTTTCTTCTTCTTGAATCAGTTATGATTATTTATCATTTTTTGAAAAGAAAATTGCTTGTGCTTTTCTAACTTAATCATTTCTTTTGATTTAAGAGATATCTACTGCTTTTCATAAGAAATCCTCAATCATATTACTAATTTTTTTTTGTCTTATCACTTTTCCATTTGTTCATTCTTTTTTTAATTTTTTTAATTTTTAAATTTTTTTACATCTTTATTGGAGTATAATTGCTTTACAATGGTGTTAGTTTCTGCTTTATAACAAAGTGAATCAATTATACGTATACATATGTTCCCATATCTCCTCCCTCTTGCGTCTCCCTCCCTCCCCACCCTCCCTATCCCACCCATCCAGGTGATCACAAAGCACCGAGCTGATCTCCCTGTGCTATGCAGTTGCTTCCCACTAGCTATCTATTTTACGTTTGGTACTGTACATATGTCCGTGCCACTCTCTCACTTTATCACATCTTACCCCTCCCCCTCCCCATATCCTCAAGTCCAT
>RJWK010025598.1:0-27581 GCA_004363435.1 Platanista minor | reverse complement strand
CCATCGACAGATGAATGGATAAAGAAGATGTGGTACATATATACAATGGAATATTACTCAGCCATAAAAAGGAACGAAATTGGGTCATTTGTAGAGACGTGGGTGGATCTAAACACTGTCATACAGAGTGAAGTAAGTCAGAAAGAGAAAAACAAATATCGTATATTAACGCATATATGTGGAACCTAGAAAAATGGTTCAGATGAACCGGTTTGCAGGGCAGAAATAGAGACACAGATGTAGAGAACAAACAGATGGACACCAAGGGGGGAAAGCGGCGGGGGTTGGGTGGTGGTGTGATGAATTGGGCGATTGGGATTGACATATATACACTACTATGTATAATGGATAAGTAAGAAGAATATATCATAAAATGTAGAGAAAAAAAAAGACCAGTTCTTAACGAAGACTGATCAATTGGACTACATCAAGCATCTCTGTTCATCAAACCACAGACTAAAGAGTAAAAAAGAGGTCACAACTTGAGCGAATGTCCTTGCAGTCAGCATAATCAACTGGTACTGAAGATATTTAATAAATTCTTACAAAACAAGAAGAAAAAGACCTGCAGGAAAATCACCAAGGTCTTGGGGGTGGGGATGAGGGTGGGGGAGAACCTATTAGAGAAAATCCAAATGGTTAACAAATATGTAAGGGTGCTCGAGTTCATAACCAATAAGGGATATTAGAAGTGAAATCCCAATGAGGGAACATTACAGATGGCGAAGGAGAAAGAGGAAGGGGAGGGAGAGAGAGGGGGAGGGAGAGAGAGGGATAAGGAGGGGAGGAAGTGGGGCAGGAGAAGGAGGATGAGTAGGAGGTGGAAGACACTTGCAGGTAGAAAGGTACCAACTGGCTAGCGAGGTGCCATATGGTACTCCCTCACAGCCCCAGGGCTCTGCAAAGTCCCCATTCAGAGGCTTCCTTAACGTTAACGTCTTCCTCTCAGGACTGCCTTTGGGTGTTAATTCTCATCTTCGTACTCCTTGTGGCCAGAACCACGACGTCATCTGACTTGTGTGTGCAGCAGGCAAAAACCAAGGGGTGAAAAGTCTGGGCCGGAAAAGGGATCCAGAGAAGACACTCTGCACTGGCCGGGAATCGAACCCGGGTCTCCCGCGTGGGAGGCGAGAATTCTACCACTGAACCACCAATGCCCTTCTCTGTGCAAGCCTTTGACGGCTCTCCAGAAAGCATCTTCAGAGTGACTGAGGGACCCGCGGTGGCGAAACAAAGAGGTTCCAAAATAGGCCTACGCCGTTGTTTTTGAAAAACAAGAGCTCACAGACTGACAGGCACTCGGAGTAAAGCCTTGCGAAAAAGGCCTACAAGCAGGCAACAGCATGAAGTGGGAACATTCAAATGAAAATATCAAAATATCGGCTTCGTCAGCTCACACCACAGCTCTGAAAAAGGCTCTTTCTAACCATACAACAGATCCCTGCTGAAAAAACATCGGAATTTCATCCAGATCCCTTGTTTATGACCCTATACCTGCAACTGTCAACCTCAAACTCTTACCTTAGAGAGTTGGAGAAAATAATTCAACTTGCTAGGTTAGGCAAGTGAAATTCTCATCCAGGCAAGAAATAAGAAACAGAAGCAGAATTAGACTGGAATTAGAAGAAGGAAAGGGCCAGAATCAAAAGAGAGATAAGGAAGAAACACACCGTTGTTTTGTACAAGAATAGTGAGTCATTCTTGTAACCATTATAACAATAGTATGTGTCTGCTTTTTAAGGTGTTCAAAGCATTTGGCAGGATATGTGTTATATCATAATTATTAAAAGATTAATTACTATTGTTTGCAACCAATGTTTGATTATATGGGAGAATCTAATATCCCAAATGGGACTCCGTGTTGTGCTGAATTTTAGCATTTGTGACTCTGAGATGCATGTGGGGCGTAGGCTTTGGTGTTTTGGTTATATAAGGAGCAGACTAATTTTTAGAATAGTGTCGAGGTTAACATATTGGTCCTCTGATGAAACTGAAATACAGAGAGATTTCTTTCCCAATTTTTCCTGGGGGAAATTACACTGAAGAAAGGAACCTGGAGGGGGGGCTCCCCCACATGTTGGGACTTAGGAATCATTATGACTTTCTGAAAGATAGGAGCTGCAGTTGTGCAGTCATGCTTCTCTTGCTGAGAAGCCAAGCTAGGTGGAGGCTGAGTCATAAAGTTGAACTCAACAAGGAAAACGACCATCCCCTTGACCTTGAAGAGCTTTGGCTCTATCTGCCCTCTGCCCAACACCCAAGACACACACCAACTCTGGCCATCACGCTTTCATTTACCACCTACATCAACCAGATCTACATGTATTCCCACACCCCTTTCTAAACTACAAACCTGCACTTTAAACTCACAACTCCTAAATCACAAATCAACGCCCCCTATGCGACTCAGAGTCACAAATGCTAAAACTCAACACACCAGTGAGTTCCCTGTCAGCATCACACACCACCGTCTGCCTCGACAGGTTTGTGAGGCACCAAGCGATGGGGGGGGGGGGGACAAAGAGAATGACTGCATCGTCAGTGAGGAAATGAAGCCCGCAGTATTTAGATGTGAAAGCCACAGCTTGATGGTATTGCCTGACGTAAGCCTCCTATGCAAGCCTTTGCTCTGGGTGTTTTTTTGTTTGTTTGTTTTTTCAGTTTGTTCTGCATGTCTACCAAAGAGGCCTGTTGTTTTCAGACTCTTTTCAAAATCCTTCCCGAGCCTCTTCCAGAGGAGTTCTAGTCGAGGAGCACAGGCGGAAACGTTGGTGGCTCAATGGTAGAATTCTCACCTCCCATGCGGTAGAACCGGGTTTGATTCCAGGCCAACTCTTGCTTTTCTTCAGTTGCCTCTCCCCTTTTCCATGGGCAATATCCTTGGCACAGACAGGTCGTTCCTTGTCCTGAATATTACCAAGACCGGCAAACTCAGGTGTACCAAGGTCAGAGGCCCCACTCCCCAACTTCCTTCATCTCCGCACGAATTCCTTCTCAGAAATATCCCCCGCCCTGTGCCCCTGAGGCCCCTCCCGTAACAGCTACAGTCCTTCAGTGACCTTCATTTCTTCATCTCCACTCCAAGTGCGATGTAGCCCAAGGATAGGATAGGAGAAAGGATAATAGTAACAATGGTTGCAGTTTCAAGTGTTCTAAACCGCAGAGATCCAGCAGACACACTTGGGGCTTCAAAAACATGCTCTCTTCACGGTATTGGAGGGCTGCAAAAAAAAAAAAAAAAAAAAAAAAAAAATCCTGTTGAGGGCAATTTGTGTCGTTCTTAGTCTCCACTAGAGGGGGCAGCGGTAAAGGGAGGAAAACGGCAAGTGTGCCCATTTCGTTAATTCCCAAGAAGACTTTAAGAAATTGTCAAAAGGATATGTTTTCGGTTTTGTTTCTTTGTGTGTTTTGCAGCCCTGCGGCGGAGGTGAGAGGTCCCCTAGCCAAAAGGAAGGTAGGCACTCAAGGAACCCCAGGATAGAAAACAAGAGGGGGAAGAGGATGGGGGGGAGGAAGAGGGAAAGACGAACGAGGAGGAGGGGGAGGAGTGGGAGGAGGAGGAGGAGGCGGAGGAGGAGGCCTCAGCCAGGTGAGTTTTCCGCAGCAGCTGGATAACCCTGGTCGAGAGAGGGCGCTCTTGCTCCACAAGCCTCTGTGCGACCACAGGGTTCGGCGCTGCTGCCTTCTTGGAAGACACCCTCCTTCCCTCTTTTGTCTCAGACAGGACGCTGAAGAGCGCGTCGTCCTAGATGATTTCTCCGCTCCCCAAAGCCCTAGGAGGGAAGGACAGACCGACGGAAGCGTTGCTCCGAAGTGCTCCATCGTGCAGCGTCCGGCCTTGTGTTGGATGATTTCCCGGGTGCCTCTTCTGGGCAAGAGTGGACCCCACATGATATTCCTGCTGTTCCCCTTGAGGAGCAGTGGGAGAGACGCCAACTTGGCCGGCTGCTCGGGCCGCGCGAGACCCAGGCCCCTGAGCCAGCGATGGGCTGAGCCCAGAGAACCAGCAAGGGAACGGGTTGCCTCCTGCCGCCACAGGTTCTCTCTCCTCCCGTTGCAGGAAAACACTGATCCAACTACTGCTGTAAGCACCGGAGAGGCAACTAGATCATTTCTGAGGGCTGGTGGGGGGGGGGGGGGGGGGGGGGGGCGCAGAGGGTCGGGTGGAGGGAGCGCTAACTCTCCGCAGGAACACGGCTGGGGTGGCAGAGGAGAAGGCGGAAGGCGAGGCCGGGTGGAAGGCCAGAAGGGCTGGCTAGCCCAGGCAAGAATACTGCGCGCCGGCTCCAGGAGCCTCCTTGAGAAGGCAGGCCTTGGGCCTCCTTGTTCCTGGAAGGGGTGCCTCCTTCCGATCTGGCCCCCAAGGGACTGTGGAGCGCGAGGCCTTCGGGCGACGTTCCCACGCTTTCGCAACACCGCGGCCTCGTGGCCTTTCTCCTGCGGATGCCTGCCGGCCAGCCTGCGAAAACTGCCCAGACCAGAGCGGGGCCCAGTGGGCGGGTCCCCGCGCGCGCACACACACGCGCGTAGCCCGCAGCGGGCTGGAGGAGAAGGCACGTCCCGCACCTGTGAACAGACAGGAGGCGTGGCTCAAGAAGCAGGACACATCCATACACTTTGGTCACGAAACAGGAAAGCCGGGAAGATGCGGGTGCAGACCCGATTTCCCAAGCTGTGGAGCGCTGGCGGGGGGTGGGCCTCTCGCCCTGCGCCCGGGGAGCGGAGCGCAGCGAGACACCGCGGAAGAGACGTCGTCTGCCATGAACCGAGGGGTATCAGGGGAGAGCAAGAAGGCAGTCTCTCATTAGCACAAATCCCTACATCAGCACGCCCTGAGTGCAGTAGACGAGCCTCGTCCTGGGAAAACTACCTTAGTGACCACAGTCTCTCCCGTGCCCCGTAACTATGAGCATACACCCCGCAGGCACGGTCAACACCCTGCCCTCCCCTCCCCTCGCTGTTCTTCCAAACCGATCTCCGGAAAGCCACCGATCGCCCACTCCCGCCTGCCCAACACACAGGAGATCCCACGGCCCGGCCCATAAGACTGACCGCCTTTCAGCAGTGGCGCCCGACCCACCGACCCGCAGCCACTGCGCTGTCCCATCACCTACACACACTACCTGCTGCCTCTGAGGCTCCGTCCGCTACACCTGCCACGGCTCTCGCTCTCTCTCCTGTTGCCTTACAGTGGACGCAACATTTATCCCAACAGCTCTTCGGAGTGAGCGTCCAAGGGAAAAGGGAAAATGCGCCCAGTGCCTGGGAGAGTGTGCAGCGTTTAAATGCAACAGCCATTGTAGAAACTGTGGGACTTGATTGTGGTGGGTAGCATCGTTTTGATGTAGCGGTGTTGATTTTTACTCCTACCTTCTGCTTAGGGCAGCAGTGTAACAATTTTCCATTCTGCCCATACTTCACCTGCTGCCTTTGTTGGGTCAGTTAATTGATGTTAACTCCCTACACCGCTTAATCTACAAGTGGAACAACCCTCCAGGATCCGACCCAGCGCTCACCTTCCTCTCAGCCCTCGTGGATATCGCCTCTGGGTACCTCTGCCGAGCGCCTAATAAGCATTTCATCCAGGGCATCTATTGATACTAACACCAAGACTCGGCTTGGCCTCTCTCGGTTATTCAGAGCTCATGACCTGCGCCCCGGGTGGCAACGGGCGTGGGTTTGAACCCCACAGGGAGCTGAACCTCTGCAGGGCTGTGAAAACCTGAACAAGATGCTCGGAAGCCCTCGAAAGCCACTTGTGCCGATGGAGATGAGGGGATGTGGCGCTGTGCGGGCGCGGGTGGGGTAGGGCTGCCCTGGAGATAAGCACGACCTAGGTGCCCTGGGAATCGGCCACTCTGGTTTTTCTCGGTGCGGGGAGCACGCCGCAACACAATTCAGGGGATGGAAGGCTGCCCAAAAGATTTCCCTGACCTGGAGTCGAACCCGGGCTGCGGAGGTGAAAGCGCCGAATCCTAGCCACCGGACCACCAGGGAGCTGCTGATAGATGGCTTTTCTCGTGCTTCTGACTACAGTGACCTTTTCCCTTTGCTCTGGAGGGCCTTGAGCCTTCCGGAGGGGTCATCCGTCATTCCAGAAATCCTTCCCTAAGGCCGTTCTCTCCGTGCTTCCGCCAAAAAAGGAACCCGAACGCCCGCGGGGCCTGCCGGGTCCGCAAGTCCCGAGCGAGTTGCCTCATCCCGGCCGCACCTAGCCTTGAGAACTAGCCTTGTGACGCGTCTTTGTGAGGTGGCCGCATGTGGAGAGAAGGTCACCGGGGCCCGTGGAGCGTGCGAGTGGCCCGGTGGCCGGGAGGAGGCGAGAGGGAATGTGCCCGGGGTGAGAAGGGGCCACACACCGAGAGCCGGCATCTCCATTGCCCAAGAGGACTCAGGCGGATGCAGCAACGGAGACGGCTTGGATGGAAAACCCTTTTAAGCCAGGTTCCTAGGAGCTAAATTGGATTCCGGATCTAAAACCGAGCAATCCCCAAATGGGCTTTGTCGGTTAACCCATCCCGTCGTGTCCCCAGCTCTCCGTAAAGAAAAACTTCAGTCTCCTGAGCCTTCCCTGAGTTGCAAAAAGTCTGGCCCAAGAATTAATGATTAAAGGAATGAAAACATGCAGAAACAAAGAACAGCAGTCGGACAGGAGAACTGGTAAGAATTTTCACAATATATCAGTCATATAGCAGTCACAGGACCTGTAGTTCCTCCCTGAAGGACATGGACAACACCGTGTGATGCACATTCCAAAGTTGTTTTTACAGAACCCAGATTCCCCACCAGATGGAAACTGCTGACCACAAGCACATAGACCCCAGACCAGTTAGAGCCAGAAGATTGATGATGTTGATTCCTGAAACCTCACCCTGTTACCTCCCATCAACCAGCCAGAGAATTGTGTGGAAGCTGATCACGCACCCTGAGACCCTCTCCCTCACACTGCCTTTAAATACACTGTCCTGAAAGCCATCCAGGATTTTGGGTCTTTTGAGCTTTAGCTGCCCGTTCTCCTTGCTTGGGCACCCTGCAATAAGCGCTGTACTTTCCTTACCACAACCTGGTGTCCGTTGATTGGCTTTGCTGTGCGATGGGCCAGAGGACCCGAGTGCCGTTTGAAAGCAGATCTTCCCCCTTACAACCTGCTGCACCTGCAGTTTTCCCGCCTTAGTCCATGCCAACTCCATCTTTCTCTGTAACAAGATCTATACAATCTTGGAGTTCTCTCTGATGCCACAGTGTTCCTCAGACCCCACATCCAAGTAGTCAGGAATTCGTGTTTTCTCGTCTCTCAGGTTTGTGGACATTGATCTACACCGGGGTTTCTCAACCTCCGCAGTGTTGATATTTTGGACGGGATCATTTTTTGTGGGGGAGGGCTCCGCCTGAGGACCGAAGCATGTTTAGTGACACCCCTGGCTTCTGCTGACTGGATGCCAGGGGGAAACTCTCCGTCCCCCTTTCCCAAGTCTTAACACTAAAAAATGTCTCCAGTTAAGGCCTAGTGTCACAGAGGGGGCCGGGGATGAGGGTGGGAGCCCAAATCGCCCCCATTTGGGAACCACAGATGTGCACAGTCGCTCCTGTTCCTGGCCTCTGAACTCATGCAGATGACTCTCCTGATCAGGGCACAGGGGTGGATTACAACTTGGCCCCCTGCTCATCTAGACGTTAGGATTTAAGACTTTCATGTCTGTCGAGATCGTGGGGTTTTCTGCCCTGAAGCCCTTTCTTTGGCTCCATCCTCGACATCAGCTTCTTTTGAGCCTGCCCAGGAGAGGCAGCCGGGAAGAAGTCTGAGTCTGCTCAACGAGGTTCCTCTCGCCCCTTCTGGAACTTCACGCCTCTTTGGGTTCAGTCGGCAGAGAACCTTTAGGGGCCGTTTTATTCCAGCTGCCCCGCGCATCCCCGAGGAGGAGGTGCACGGGGAAGAATGGAATTTGACTGTGGCACCTGCCGCCTGGGGCCCGCACCTCCACCACAGCTAATGCAGCCTTCTGGGCCGTAGGGGTTCCGTACTGGGCCAGCCTGAGCTCCGGAGACACCCAAGCCAGGAGGGACACCTAGGGGGAACCAGAGGCCCATTTCAGTCCTGTCCAAAAGGGACCCCCAAAAGGGTCCTGACTGAGAGAGAAAGGCAGTGAATCCTCTCTTATTGGGCAGGCAGAAGAGACATGAAAGGGAAAGGGAAGAAGTATCCTATGAGATCTCAGGATCTGGAGTCACCATGAAGTTGACCCCCTTTGGAACCACGTCCTCCCCCTGGCTGGCGAAGGCGAGTGGAGTCCCCTTGTCCAGTCCAGTCCAAGTAGACACAGCAGACAACGATGGCCCGGGTGCCAGTGAGTAGGCAATCCCCAATCTTCCCACCTGGGAGTACTTGAACTTCCCTAGCCTCGAAATCCCTGCATTTCCAGGATGCAACTCACTGAATTCTTTTTCTCAACTGCTTGAGAAAAGGAGGAGAGGGTGTGAGGAAAGGATCGATCCATCGGGTGTGGAGCATATATGAAAACCACTGCAGTAAGGGAAGCAACCATTGTTGAGACTGTCTCATTGCTCTCTCACCCACCCCCTTAAAACTAATTGCACTTTCCCAGGTAGAGTCCCCAGGTTGGACCCATTTTACTTTTAATGCACAGTTGGTGGTGCCTAAGGGGAGTCTGGAAGATTCACAGAAGAATATTTGAAGTATGGTAGTCACTTTTGTTTAAGCATGCACTCCAAAAAGCAACGAACGAATCAAGCTCACCTGTGCCTTATCTGCAAAGATGGGAAAGGAGAAGTACATATACACGAATGGAAAACGTCATAAAATAGCCTTAAGTGTCTGCTCTTTCCAACGAAGTCCTTCCCTGGATATGCTCATCAATGTCTTCTCTTTCTCCAAAATCTGACATCCAGGGCCAGGCCTTCCGATCGCTTTTCAGGATCCAGCCTATCATTCCCTCTCTTTATCTCCACTTCTTCCTCATTTTCTTTTATTCACACAAAACAAAACATGATAGAGCTCTCCCTCAGCCTCCAGTTTTCGACATCACACCCAGCGAACAATTTCACAAATTAGGTATGCTCCATGGGACTCTCTGCCTAGAAGGAAGAGGAAATGTTAAGCAGCACAAAGCTTTGTACTTTCCACGGTTAGGAATTACTAAAGGAAACTTTCTCTAAGACCAAAGGCCTGAAAAGTGAGCTAACTTGCCGCCGCCCCCTCACCCTCCCACCCCCCCGCCACCGCCCCTGCCCCTGCATCTGACAATCCCGACTGTTTTGAGTCTTACAGATCTTTCTGACACGGTTCAGCCGCCCTGCAGGCAACTGGGCGTTTGTTCTCCCCAGAGGGTACAGTAGAGGCTCTTTGGCCACAAGGGGGCAGCCAGTACATGGGAGGGAGGGCCTGTGTCCCACAAGGAAATGAGAAGTATGATGTGATGGCATGCATATCTTGACCTGGGGGATGGTTACCTGAGTTATAACATGTTGCAAAATGTAACGATCTGTGTGGAAAAGAACGGAATGGGGAGACTTGCACTACCTGACCTTAAGAGTTACTGTGACCGCCCCCCCACCACCACATAGACCAGCAGTGTGCAAGTGGCATAAGGGTACACAACTGGAAAATGGACTGAGTTCAGAGACTTGAAGCCGACCCAAAGCTCAATTAGTGAATGAGTTTTCAAGAAAAGCCTTTCAACGGGGAAAGGATATACGTTCCATATCGGGAGGGGGGCAGCTGTATTTCTATCTCACACTACACACAAAAGTCAATCTGAAGTGCATCATAGACCAAGACATAAAAGTTAAAGCTATAAGGCATTTTGAGGATACTTCGTGATTTGGTAGTAGGCAAAGATTTACTTACCAGGACCCAAAGAATGTATAAAACAAAGACAAATGATAAATTAGATTTCAACGTTAGCCGTATCTTCTCATCCAAGGAGGCCACTAAAATGGAAAAGCAAGCTAGAGACAGGGAGAAAATATTCACAACACATAGCTGACAACCGTCATCGCCTGTCATTATAATGTATAATGAGCTCCTCCAACCCAGTAACAAGTTTTTCAAAGATCAAAAACCCCACTTTTTTTCAGATGGGTTAACAAATATGCACAGATACTTCAGAAAAGAAGATATGCACATGGCCAAGAAAGCATACCAGGAGTCCTCAGTATTTTTAGCTGTCAGAGAAACGGACATTAAAACCATGTTGAGGGCTTCCCTGGTGGCGCAGTGGTTGAGAGTCCGCCTGCCGCTGCAGGGGACACGGGTTCGCGCCCCGGTCCGGGAAGATCCCTCATGTCGCGGAGCGGCTGGGCCCGTGAGCCATGGCCGCTGAGCCTGCGCGTCCGGAGCCTGTGCTCTGCAACGGGAGAGGCCACAACAGTGAGAGGCCCGCGTACCACACACAAAAAAAAAACAACCATGTTGAGATACCACTACTCTTAGTAGCGTGGCTAAAATTATAAGGAGAGGAAACACTAACAATCTTGGCAAAGATGTGGAATCACCACAACTGTCATATTGTTGGTGGTAACATAAAATGGTACAACTGCTTTGGAAAAGGCTTTGGTGGTTTTTCTGAAGTGGAGCTACTCTTTGCCACCAGCTATTCTTCACCGAGAGAAATGAAAACCTACATCCACAAAATCTCTTGTGGAAAGACTGTTCAAAGCACCTTTACTCACAATAGCCAATACTGGATACAGCTCAAATGCTCATTATCGAGTGAATGGTAAACAGACTGTGCTATGTTACTGCCATGGAATACAACTCAGCAACGAAAGAGGAATGACATCTGCTTTACTCAACAATCGATAAAGTCACAGACGTTGTGCAAAGATGAAGAGGTGTGCAGGCAAGGGTGTGTGCACTATGATCCCATTTCCATGACATTCTAGAAGAGGCAAAGGTAAAGTGAAAGGAGTCTGGACAGTGATTGTTAACAAATAAAACAGAGGACAATGGCAATGATTTTAATGATTCTGCGTGACTGATTGAGTAGTCACTAAGTCCAGGCACGTGGGACAACAACAGCCTGGTGTGGAGTTCCCTTGTTGGTCCAATCTGGTAGATGAAAATGTCGAGGCACCGTCAAAGTTCAGATATAGCAGATGTTAAACCACTGGTGATCACCGAAATAGTAATTAGTGAAGGTTTACCGTTCAGGAACTGGGAGCACTCCAACGGAGTATGGAAGGAGGCTCAGAGGTGGTACACTGTTAGAAAGCAACCTATGTCGTGAGGGGGCGGTGGCTGTTTTGTCCCTCGCAGTGATCCGTTATAACATTAGAGTTTTCCTCCTGATAGGGGATGGGTTAAAAGTGGTTACCTCCCATCAATTTTGGCGAACAGTTTTACTCTTTGTTTATGATTTTCAGAGGCATAAACAAGAAGTGGCCCAAGGTAAGTTTCAATTGTTTTGCAAAGTAAGCTAAATGAGCTCTTCCTTGTATGACTAAACAGGTTCGTCTGCTCAGGGAAGTTTCAACTGTGATCTCCATTTGTGTGTGATTTTTAACAATTCCCCGCTTTTGGTCATGCTCTCAGTCTAACGGTACTCTCGGGTACCAGCATTGATGTAGTCAGGCAGAAGAATCACACATATTCGCTGTTTCCGCTAGCTGGGTCGTCAGGGCGGAGGGTGCTGTAGTCACCGTTATCATCATTTCTGCGGTGACTGTTAAGGTCTGCCAGTTGTCCGATCCTGATGGATACCATTTGTCTTGTGAGTGGCTGCCGACAGGCATTTAAAATCCTTGAGAGTATAGAAAGGCAGTAGAGAGGTTACTTTGGTGACTTTAAAGGGAACAATAGCTAAGGACTGAAAAAGTCCTCGGAGCAGAGATTCCCAGGAGCCAGGATTAAACCAGCAAAACAGGTCTAGGGAGGCGGAGTCGCCTATCTGATAAAATTTTTTTATCTGGTTTTTCTTTTTTCTTTTTTTTTTTTTTTGCGGTACGCGGGCCTCTCGCTCTTGTGGCCTCTCCCGTTGCGGAGCACAGGTTCCGGACGCGCAGGCTCAGCGGCCATGGCTCGCGGGCCCAGCCGCTCCGCGGCATGTGGGATCTTCCCAGACCGGGGCACAAACCCGTGTTCCCTGCATCGGCAGGCGGACTCTCAACCACTGCGCCACCAGGGAGGCCCCTATCTAGCTTTTAAGATCCTGCAGATTTTGAGTAACACAGAAACAACATTTTTCACCAGTTACAGCACAAGAGGCTCCTTGCAGGGCTTCCCTATTTTGGAGTAGGACCGAAGAGAAACCACTGCCCTGGGTTTCCTTCTGCTCAGACACGAGGTGAGTGCCCGGGGTGGGGTTTCCGTCCCTTCTCCTGACCTCCTGCCGCCAGGTGGCCTGGGAAAAGCAGTGCTCTCTGGCCCCCAGGCCGGTGCAAGTTTCAAGACAAAGTAAAAGGGGAGCCGCCGTGCCACGTGAGACAGAGGAGGGTGCCGTGACTCGGATTCGAACCGAGGTTGCTGCGGCCACAACGCAGAGTACTAACCACTATACGATCACGGCGCGCCACGGCCCCCGCGGCGGCAAGAATTCTTGCTCTTACGATGTTGATGTAAAATCATTCCAATTACTGCGCTGTGCCCGGACAAATGTAAGTATTCAGAGTCTTCTCTCATGCCCGCTCTCCGTTTTCCACTCCCTTCCTCTCAATTCTGGTACAGGATGATCAAACCAAACCACACCAAACCAAACTCCAATTCTCATCTCCCCTAATCCGGCACGTGCCTCTGCCCAGGCCTCCTGGGAAGTCAAGTTGTCCTCGTGCCCACCTCGCCGGCTTCTTTCCCGCCTCTTCGCGTTTGCCCCTTTGGACCAACCCTCCGCAGCCGATGGTTCCGGCTCGCGCCCCACCGACCACCGCCGAGCGGAGGAAGGGCAGCGCGCGCGGAGCGAAAGGGGAGCCGTCACGGAGCCAAACCCGGCGTTCAGCTTCCCTCGGGGGCCCCCTCGCCTCAGGCCCGGCGGTGTCTCCGGGGCGCTGGCATCTGTGGCGGGGACGCTCGGGCTGCCCTTCTGCCTCCGGAATCGCCCGACGCACGGCTTTTCCACGGGACAAACGCGCTGCGTCGACTCCACGTCTGCGTTTGTCCTAGGCTTTGGAGCCGTCGCCGCTGCCCTGCGAAAGGCGAGTGACTCCGCCTGGCGCGGAAGCGGTATTTGATCTCCACGGGGTTGAGAGGAAAAAAGCGTTCGTGTGTCTCTGTGGCGCAATCGGTTAGCGCGTTCGGCTGTTAACCGAAAGGTTGGTGGTTCGAGCCCACCCAGAGACGCCTTTCTCCCGCCTCTTTTAAAAAGTAAAGGCTTCGTGGTTCTTTCCGCTCTGCACGCCCTCTCCCGTAAAGGCCGAAAAAGGCTCCTCACTACTACCCTCCTTTCCCCGTGTCGTGTTCACAACACGAGGACAAAAAGTGCGATCGGAGACGTCGCCTGGAAATCCTCGAAAGAGTATGGCTGTCACCGTTGCTTTCTGAATTCCTTTTCACGATGGACTTTCTTCCGTACGTCGTTTGCACGTACTAGTATGTATTTAACCCTTTCCATATACTTTTGAAATTAAGTTGGTTCTACGATTTCACGGTTACCAATAATGCTGCAGTCATCCTTCTTGTACAGGTATCTTTGGCCCCTTGTACAAGGTCTTCTTATAGGGAAGAGTCCTGGAGAAGCAGTTGCTCGATCACATAGTGCTGACATGGTTCGTATGATTCCAGTTCCGCTCCTTTGCTGACTTATTAGGTATCACTCTTTCTTTTCTTATTTTAGCGACTGCTTGAGTCTTTATAACAGACTTCTGTAACTTACCACAGTCTGCCTTCAAGCGATGCCACACTTCTTCGCATTTCTTCCCTGCCGGCCGTTATGCTATTGTCATTATGCATCTCACTTTGCATGTGTCCTAAGCCCCACAATCCACCGTTATTACTTTAGAAAAATCGGTCCCATGTTTCTAAGGAGACTTAAATAATAAGAAAAATCTTATGTATTTTCCCAGGCAGATACCTTTTCTGTTGTCCTTTGCCCTTAGTGTATTCCTCTAAATCTTCTTGAGTTTTGTTCTGGGGTACAGTTAAGCAACTTGTAAACAGATGGATCCCTTTGGATCTTGCTTTCATGATTTTTGGGGTCGGTCATTCTAGGGCTCATTATTTCCACTACTGAAACAAGAGTTTCCTGAATGTCCTTCCCAATGACCTACGAATTATGAGTATTCGAAGTCCAGTCTGGCTGGGGGAAGCGAGTACAATTGCCTGTCCTGTGTGAGCACCAGGCACTGTTCCACGATCTTTTTTAAAGTTTATTTCCTTGGCCTCAGGCAGTTTCTTCAGAAGCATATCCCAATCATTACTCTGCGGAGTGCTTGAGGGAGACACTTTCATAACCCTGGATTCTCTGTCTATGTCTCTTATCACTGGATCTTTGTCCTGTGAACTCTAGCTTCCTTGCTATCTTACCAACACTCAGCTTCATCTCCACCATCTAAGGAGCTGGCCTCAGATGCCCCTCCTGGTGCCCATACAGCCTGGAAACTCTCTGAAAGCAGTAAGCTGGGCCAGTGGCAGGCCTCACCTTGTTTGTGTCTCATCTCTCAGGGGTTGCAGTCCTTTGCTGCCTGGTTTACAGTGTCTGGAAAACTGGTATTTCATATCTTTTATCTTTTTCATTTCTTGGGGGTGGTGGTTTGGGCGGCGGTGAGATTTCAGGCAGGAGGTAAATCTGATTTCTATCACTCCACCTTTGCCAGAAGCTGAAGGCATTCTTTATGTGTTCCTAGCTTGACTTCAATAGGAGATGGGCCAATTTGTATCCCAATGTATTTTTCTAACTCAGAGTAAGAGCCTTTTCTTCATACTCTTGCCATCACAACAAAGTTTCTGTATCGCTGACACGCTCACAAGCAGAGTGGTGCTCTCCTGACTCACGTAAGCCAGAGGTACAATAGACGGATGATGTGGGCACTACCCAGAGATACCCTATTGCATATGTTGAGCACCTAAACTAGCAAGATGTTTATAAGGTCTTCCAACAACTGTAATTGTTTTCCGTGGTGACCTACTTAATGGGGTCCAGAGTAGACTGGCTAGAATGACCCCAGATTTCTTCCTGACAAGCAGCTTATCGAATGGAGAGGGGAGAAGCCACTGGCCCCAGACATTTCTTCCTCTTCCCTTATCTTCTGAATTGTGTTTTTGCTTTCTTTGGATGCACACAATCTAATGACTGTCCTCCCTGCTATATCACCAGCGTGCATGAACATGACTGTGACTGTCTCTATATGATTCCTTGACAGTGTTGGGCTATTTCTACAAAAATTATCCTATTTGAGACAAACTGTTGGAACCACAGGATCTTGTTCCTGATAATGCATCTTGTGCAGACCTGGGTCCTTAGAGATTTTGCCTTCCCTTCCCTTCCGATGGTTGTTCTGTTGAATCTCATGAGCAAAAAAAACGAGCTCTTCAGATTTTACATGCTAAATCTGATAGGACATTTTCTCCCCACCCCCTTCCTCTCACTCACTCTCTGTCTTTGTGTGCCTGTGTCTCTCTGTCTCTCTCTGTCCCTCACACTCTAGGCTGCCCCCAATCTTACCCACTGTCTTCTGCTGTTCAGTGTTCCAGGACCTTGCATTAGAATGTCTTTAATCGCCAAGCACTTAATTCGGTGCTTATGAGGTGCCAGGCCCTGTTCCAGGAGAGATGTTGAATTATGAACAAACCCAAAGTCCCTGCCCCCACTGCACCTGCACCTTGAGGCATCCAAAAGGGGCAGCCCAGTGGGAACACAATCAGACTCATCCACCTGCCAGAGCCTAAGGGCAGGAGCAGTGAGTGAAACACGGGAAGCATAGCAAAGAATGGGAAAATGGATGACTTCATTTCTAGAAGGCAGGTGACCAAGAACCGGGAATTTAAAAAATAATAAACAAACACCTCAGGAATACAGCAGGTCTCCAGTGACAGTTCCTTCCTTCCAGGAGTACTTATGCCATGGGTTTTACACTTCCTCAGGTGACATGATGGCTGCGTTCACCATCATCCCCTAAAGACTCCCACAACTCCTCCTAACCTGTGAAACTTTGACCACTCTGCAGTCTATAAAGATATGTGGCTGATCAGCTCGGTGCTTTGTGATCACCTGGAGGGGTGGGATAGGGAGGGTGGGAGGGAGGGAGACACAAGAGGGAAGAGATATGGGAACATATGTATATGTATAATTGATTCACTTTATTATAAAGCAGAAACTAACACCACTGTAAAGCAATTATACTCCAATAAAGATGTAAAAAAAAATATGCGGCTGCATTATACCAAGTTGGACAGTGTTTGGTTTTTCCTGTCTTAATTAGAAATTCTCTGGGCAAAGATTATACATTAATTAACTGAATTTAATATCAGCCAGAGAACTTAAAGAGAACAATAGATCTTAAAATGGCAACTCGAACCGAATCCTAATAGAGAAATGCATGTTAAAATCATATATTGGGTGACGCCTAAAACGGTTTACCCCCAAATTGTAACTGACATAATTAAATCGCTATGATTTTACAGAATTCTGAGACGTAATCTTTATTTAAAAGATATTCTAGGGCACATGTATTTTACTGGAACACATAGTCCTAAATTTTATGAACTTCAATCGCTATTGGAATTGTAGTGTGCTTATTGGATCAGTAAAACCAGAAGAGGAAATTTAGGCCCTTCAGTGTCATGAGCATTTTGAAGAGAAAATAAATCCAAGACGTGTACACACTAGAATACTGTGCCAGCAATACTTTCCACATCATTAGAAAATCCGGAAGACAGCATAAAGTAGTGTTTAGACAGAAGTTCTTAAACTCTTGTGATGCATACAAAATTGTCTACTCGTGCAGACAGTTCTGAGAAGCTCCTGAGAACTTTCTCTCTCCCTTTAACCCATTTCCCACCTGCTCCCTTCATCCTCCCACCACAGGGAAGATCCTTCACCTTTCTGCCGCCTGCAGGGCCCAGGGAGCCAAGGGGCAGCTGCACTTCCCTGAAGTGTCTTTCCCGAGGTAGGCGGTTCCGGCGCTCAGGCTGACCCAAGACCCCACTGCCAGCCCAGGCAACCGGGAGGAGACCGGAGGGCAGCCGGTCCGGGGGGGACTCCTAGAAGCACAGGGCACACCTGGCCTGTACTGGGGGGAGAGCCGAATCAAACACCGCCTGAAGCTTCTCTACAAACCTGAAGAGAACGCATTCCAAGCTACTCCAAAGGCGTTGCAGTTCATATATATGGAGAGTGAGTGAGAAAGCAAACGTGGGAAAATGTTAACTCTGAGCGGTTAGGTCCAGAATATACGTTTGTATTTCGAGTGTCCTGTATGTTTCAAATGTCTTAATGAGTTTTTGGAACTCAAATCGCAAGTTGTCTTTGGATGAAAACTCTGTGAAACCATCGGGTTTCTGAGATGAAGGAAGAAAAGAGAGTTGAATTCTCCTTCCACGAAAGGAGGTTTCCCTGAGCGGGAATCGAACCCGTCCGCGGCGGTGAAAGCATCCAATCCTAGACACTAGACCACCAGGGAGCCGCACAGGAGACACATTCTCAAATTTGGCCTCTCCACTTGAAAACTGTGACAGTAAAGGTTGAATTTCTGAGAAGGGCCGAGCAGAAGAGAAGGCGAATCCCAGCACCCCTTAGGCTGAATGCAGTAGTGCAGGGCGCCCAAATCTCTGCCCTGCTGCTCATCACCCCTCAGCTCTCCCGACCTGGGCGACTCTGGACTCTGAGGTCAGGCCACAAGGTATCTGGATGGGTTTCATCCTAGTCTAACTTTAGCTCTAAGTGGCGCCGATGCAAGGACATGCTCCCTTTCTGAACCTCAGTTTCCTTTTAAATCAGGGGCCCATTTGAGCTCTCAGCGGGTGATGAGCGGATCCGTCTACTTCGTGATCTCTGACCTGGCTCCGCGGTCTCTCCTGATAACTGCACGTTACCGGCTCCTTTTCCTCTCCGACCCGCTCAGTTCGCGGAGCGTGACATTCTTCATCTACGTGTCTTTGGGTCGAGCACTCGGGGCGGCGCTGGGTTCATTCTCTTTTGGCCTGTCACTCAAATCAACGTGCTCCGCACGTGTGCTGAGGTGTGGGAAAGCCAAGGGTGCTTCGCAGGAATGAACTCCTTGGTTTTCAGACATGATAGGTGTCAGCGTGTAGAGGAGATTTAGACGCCTGAAAATAGGTGAGAGGATTTCCGAATGTAAAGGTAACCTGAGGTGAGCCTTGTCCTTTGCCCACTTGGGTCAGCTGGCTGTGGCCTGGACTCCGAGTGACTCAGAGCAGAGAAAGGAGGGCTGGCTCCTAGTGCTGAGCAGGCTCTCAGGCAGCAAGGGAACTCCTGCCGTGTAGCTTGGGGATAGAAAATGCAGCTGCGCACGTCACTACACCTCACTCCCCTCGCCCCCTTTTCATGTTCTAAACGGGAATGTAAATTTCAGGAAAAACCCAGCGCAGTCAAGTCTGTTTGTGCCCGGCTTCGAAGCGGGGACCTTTTGCGTGTGAGGCAAACGTGATAACCACTACACTACGGAAACAGTGCTAGGGGCCATCAGCTGTATCCATGAAAACCATAGGTCCTGCCACCAGTATCCTGGTCACCAATGTTTTAAAAAGAACGGTAAACCGGGAAGCACCAGCAACCCCTCAAGCGAGAAGACTGTGACTCCTGAGAGGCCCTCGCTTAACTTCGGGATCCCGCTTCCAACGCATGTCCCCAGTTCCACAACTAGGCACCCGAGGGCAGGAGTCGCCCCCGCTGACTCCTCAGCTCCTGGAATTTCCACTGGTTCTTTAAAATAGATTCTCTATCGTTGGTGAAAAAGACTGATCCTGTCATCTATTTTCTGAACAGTTAAAACATATCACTTTAAGTTTCTACCTGATAACTTCAATATCTCAATCATCTGTTGAGTCAACTTCCACATTTCCTTGCTTCTGTTCCTTTATAATCCTAGAATATTGTGACTGAAGGATGAACCTGTTGTGTGAAAAATGATATAGAGTCATGATGTTACCTTTCTCTGAAGATTGTGCACCCTCTCCCCCAGCAGGCAGCAGAGGGGAAGATCACCTCAATCCAGTCCTTGACTGAGCTAATTTGCAGGGAAGTCTCAGTCCTTGGCTAATTTGCTCACAGTGCCATGCTCTAGAGGGCTAGGGCTCCCACCTGAGACCTTGAGGTGTTTCCTTGGGTCCTGCCCCTTGAGGAATTCTGAACTTCCATTTTTATCTCCTTCGTACCATGACACTGATGGAAATTCCACTCTCTCTCAGCCACACTCTGCTTGCCCTCATAGCGTCATACATGCACATGGCTTAATTTGCAAATGTCTTAAGGGGAAATCCTGAAGCAAGCATCCAACACACTCATCAAGCCACTGCAGGATATTGGCTCCTTAAGTCTGAATACGTGGACAGCCCACATTACTTTCTTTCTTCTTCTTTTTCTTCTTCTCATCTCCCTTCTCTTCTTCCTGCCCCATCTTCTCCTCCTCCCTTTCCCCCTCCCCTCTCCTCCTCCACCCCTCCCCTCTTCCTCGCCCTCCTCCTCCTCATTTTTTTACTTGCCAGATTTGTGAGAGTACTTAGAGTGTTGCTGTTTTCCCTGACCCTCAGCAGCTGCCCTGTCCCCAGCTTCCCAGTCCCTTGTGCCTTGCCAAGAACTGGCAAAGGCCCTAAGGGGAAAAGGGAGAGAATCAGTTTCATTCCAATGAGCTTCTCTCTCTCTCTCTCTCTTTCTCTCTCTGGAGCTGATCCTGTGGGTCCTCGCTGCATAGGTATTTCTCCAACGACCTCAAACAGAATCTCTTTAAGCCAGACTTTATTTGGCTGTTTTCAGGGTCAGTGCTGCTTTGCTACAAACCCTGCACCATAACCGAGAGAGGATATTGTCTACAACTTCCAGATAAATTATATTTTCCTCCTTTGATTTCTTACCAACAAAACAAGCAAACAAAAGCAACCTAAAAGACTGGGTCACTGGTACATACTTGGACTTTTCCTATAATACTTAACTGACTGTATATTGAAAGTTCTTGCTGGAAGCATGTGCAAAATATTGTCTACCATGAGCTGAACAATCGTCATTCCTGTCCAAGGTCCAAGAAACTGATGAAGTTGGATCCAGTCCCCCATTGCAGTTAGGTCACCACTTAGATCAACATCAAAACCAACCACTTTTCCAGATGGTGATCACTAATACGGGGCAGAAGAGATCAGTTAAACCATTAAACACTCATTTATCTGGGGAATGTTGAAAATCAGCAGTGGCACAGTTAGAAGTGCAAATAATACCAGATTTCTCGGAGCTTCACTGTGTGACCAGCACTGTTCCTCAGGGCTTTACTGTGCAAGAACTTATTAAGTCCACATAACAACCCTAAAAGATAGTGTGGGATATTACCATCCCCTTGTTGCAGAGGAGGACACTGAAAAGCTGAGCTAACCTTTTAAGGGTCCCACCCCCGTGACAGTGTGAGCCAGCACTCAGACCCAGGCAGTCTGCCTCCAGCGCCCTTTCCCTTGGCCATCATGCTCAGGGGTAACTGAGAAAACTTCACTAAGATTTGCATCCCCTCCTTCTTGTTCAACCTCCAAGATTTCAAAGAGAAAAAGAAGATTGAAAGGAAGGGCTACAAAACACTCAGAACCAATTAATGCCATGAAGAAGAAGATAGAGACTAAACAGAACCATTTAGTCTTCCCAAGAAACAGACTCTATGCCTCTGGGGAGGATGCAATCACATCTCCAACCAGATGACTTTATGGGCCTTGATTTTTCTGATCTGAACTAGGGAGTTCCAAAAGGGACTCCCAGAAAAAGGTGACAGTGCCTTCTGTGTTCAAGTTGTAGAGGGAACAGCTAAGCATTCCTGCCTTCTTGACTTCAGGCGAGAGGAAGTGTTCCTCGAGGGAAAAGAGGTAGGGAGGACATCGCAGAGAAATAAGACAAAAGCACGCTTTTCTAAGTTCATTAGTGAACAGATCACTTTCATATTTCGCCATATGCATGTACCTTTATCATTGATTATGTGACATTTTTCATGCTTTGATTCACATTTTTATTTGGAAAATTTATTTTTAAAATTAATTGCCTCTTACTACCACAACTGAAATACCACTGTGAATTGCCACAAGCAGGATGTAATTCCAAAATCAAATAAAAAGAAAACAGGTGTTATTATGGCTAATAGCAGAGTAAATAAGCAGAGCTCATGAGTTTGCACAAACATTCCCTGGAGGTCTGGCCAGGGGTGGCCTTCAGAGCAACCTAGAGCAGCACTGGGGCTGGAGTGACCAATGTGAGAAAACCCTGATTGTGCCTGGTTTACCACTGTCCTACAGTAGCCCTTAGGGTATGAAATGCTTCTTCTTTTCCAGCCGAGGGAACCATTAAAATCGTCCTCTCAATCAAAGCTCAGAGACCACATAGAGATCAGTATAGACCCAAGAGCTGCTGGTACTAGGGATAAACGAAATGGACTAGAATGAATGTAATGTTGAGTGAGAAGTCAGGACCTTGAAATTTAAAAATCTTATGTGTACTGACTCACTAGATGAATGACCTTGATCTGCATTATCTGATACAGTGGCCACTAGATACACGTTTCAAGCAACTGAGTGCTTGAAATGCCGCTAGTGTGGAGATGTTGAATATTTCTTTTTTTACTTCATAATATGTACTTAATTTAAATTGAAATACTCTCTTGTGGCTATTGGCTACCCTATAGGACAGCACAGGTTACAGAATAACCATTATACCATAAAATCATCTGCTTTATTTCCCTGTAGCGATAAACAGATTTCATAAGATCTCACATCTAATAACAATTCTGAATACCTTTCTCCATCTGCTTAGATACAGTTGAATGTCAATTTAGCCACAATACTCCGGGGTGGGGCCGGCTGTGCAGCTGCCTTTGCTTCCTCATCGGATCCCGAAACCTTCCCCAAGGGAATAAGAGCCTCAGCCAGTCCTGCTCTCTCACAGAGGGGTCTCAGCTACCTTGGCTAGTCACACAGCTCTACCCAGGTGGTAGAGCTTCCCTCCTTTCCTTCCACGTTTGATTATTATCGCTGCAGCACTGTGCAGGCGCCTGTGTTGTACACTTCAGGGATTTCCTTGTTTTGGAAGGCAGCTGGCATGAGAGTAAGGCAGTCATATCAGCAATTGCGGGACAGTGGTCGAATTTTTGTCCCATCCCCAGGACACTGCTTTTGATTCCCCAAAATGGAGATTTACTGAATTTTGCAAAGCTAACTTCTCTATTGCACAGGCAAAACTGAAGAAGTAGTATTATTGCTGAGTAGTAGTCCATTGCAGAGATATTTTCCAATTTCTTTATCATTCTCCTGATATTGGACATTTGGGTTGTTTCTGGTTTGGGCTGTTATGAATAAGCTTCTATGAACATTCTTATTATACGTGTCTTTGTGGGCACATTCTCCCCTCAGCTCCCCCCTGCCCCACTTCCATTTCTCTTGCTTGAATACTTAAGAGGCCAGGGTGGAGATTTAATTTTATAAGAAACTGCCTAAATGTTTCTCAAAGTGGTTGTACCACATTATAGTTACACCAACAATGTATGAGAGCTCTGATTGTTGACACATATTCTCTCCTTGACCAAACTCTAGGTGAGGCTCCTCTGAACTCTTTTCTCAACTAGGTCTTGATTCTCAGACTTCAGAGTTTGTGTTTGCATTGTCCAATTTTCGCAAGAATCCTGCTAAGTCATTCTAAACAGAACCCCCCCACCACCCATGATAGTCTCCTCCTCCACCACCACCGTACCCCAGCTGATGCTTAATCACTTTGGCCGGCATCCGGCAAGAATCGCTTAGCTTGGTTTAGCCATAATCTCCCCTTATTCCTGATGTTTCCTCTTAGTAATGTTCGATTCACTAACCCTCACCGTGCTTCTTGGCTATAAATTCCCACTTTGCTTTGTTGTATTCAGCGTTGAGCCTGATCTCTCTCTCTGTCTTACCACAAAACCATATTGCAGTAGTCCCCCTCCGGCATATAATGCATATTTCAGTGAGCTCCACAAACAATGCGTTGAAAGTAAAATGGGCCCAATCTGGGGGTCACACCTAGCCGGCTGAGGTGCCCCTGAGTGTGTGACATTCTCAACAGTATATGGTTGTTTTGTTTAGTTTCCCCACCCCTAAAAATCCTCACTTTAAAACCTCTCGGCAGTCGTTTTCTTTGCTAAAACTCTTAAAGGGGTCTTATGCTAAGTAAGTGCATTAAAAAGAAACCTATCTGTTGCACCCTTGGAATCCATCAAAAGACAAGGGAAAGAGGTTCAAGTGCTACCAGTTCAAGTGCTGCCCGTCTGGGGAGGCGAAGGGTCTGCTTACTCGCTGGCCCCTGGCCGAGGTTGTCTGCTTTGGAGCCAACTGCTGAAGGGAACTCGACTCACCTTCATCAGCGCCGGGAGGACCGGGTCCCTGCGGACGCTAACCGCATCTTCAGGGTGTGTTTAGATGAGGAATTCGCATAGGATTTCTTCTTTTCCTTAATTTGTTTCCACCTCTCCCTCTGTCTCCTCAAGACCGTTTTTGGATCCTGACTGGACAGGACTTAGAGGAGAGGCTGCCCTCCTAATACCTGTGTCTTCCTGCCCGGACGTTACTGCCCGCGAGGGAGAACGAGAGGAGCGGGGAGGGCTGGGGGTGCCCGAGAACCACAAAGTCGCCGCATGCGCCCGCGCGCCCCGCGCCCCTGCGTCTCGCTGTCCAAGGACAAATTGAACCCACGCCGCCCGAAACTTCTCCTCCGGAGCCACGCGAGGTGTGGGGCTCCCGACCCGGCTTGAGGGGCCCCGTTGAGGCGGCCCGGCTGTCGAGGACAGGCCCGGAAGAGGCCGATTTGGACCGGCGGAGCCAAGAAAAGGCTCAAGCGCGGCCCGGCCCCACGCTCCCGAGGTTAAAGGTCTCAAACCCTGAAGCCTCGGCTGACCGAGGGTCGCGAGTTGAATCAATCTCCACGCGTTTATCAGGAGAGTCGAGGGTCACAGACAGACCAAGAAAAACATGTGTGGATCAAAGTGCGCAGTTAATCAAAGAAAAAATAGATTTTCTGACAAATCGGAAGTGTGGTGTGAGAGAAAGGCCGGCGTAAAAGAGAAGTGTGTTTGGTGTGAGCATACGGATCATCAACTAAGGCGGGAAAGCTGCAATTGCCGCAGGTTTTAGGGGAAAGACCCGGGATTTCGTTCAGAGCCCTGGGACCTTCCCTGGAAGCCTTTTCCAACCAGGCCGTCCCCGTTCCCGCATCCGTCTTCCTTTATGATATTGGAGATCCTGGGTCTCACTCTGGGAGCCTCCCGTCCCCCACCTCCTTTTGTGGAAGACAAAATTCCAAAGGTTTGCATCACTCGAATGTTTGCTTTTCAACTATCAGTCAAGGTCCTGAAAGCATCTGGACCACACTAATCAAAGGAGTAACTGACCAACAGCAGTCCTCTGATGTGCCCGAACTTCTGACTTCTGAATTCATTCAACTCAGTTCTCTGGCAGCTGGGATGGAGGCCCCTAAAGATCCCTCCAGGGAAAATAGCTAGTGGAACGTTATGGAACTTAGGCTTGGGGAATTCTTAGTAGTCAAGTCTCAGAGGTGTCATTGGAGCACCCTGACCTTTGTACAGGCACGGTTTTGGATTCCAGACCCCAGGTGGGAATTTGTAGCCTTGAGGAGGAATTGGATCCTATTTGGAGTTCTGGTCCAGTTGGTTCTTTTCACACCCCACTCCCAAACCACAAGGACTCTCAGTGTAGTTGGGAGCTGTGGTGTCCCCAAGTCCAGATATGGTGGTTGCAGAACGTGAACTATTGGGAGTGTTATGAGCTTGCACTCAACCTTGAATTTAGAACATCGGTAGTTCAATGGCAGTATTTGCGGTTTCGTGTGCAGTACCCACTTTTGACTCCTGGCCAAGGTACGTGTTTGCCATTCACTCTGCCACAGTTTATTTTCTGCCTCTGCAGAGCATGTGTGGGAATCTTTATTGTGCATGCAAGATTAGAGGAGTCACCCTTTTTACTACCTCTGCTGGACTGTTTATTGCACAGGTAAGTCTGTTCCATGCAGAGATCTAGCAGCCGGGAGCAGTGATGCTGTCAGCTGAAGAAACTGTGGAGAACCCAGCCGTGATGTTGGAATAAAAGATATTCAAGAGTTTGTCTAAACAGTAGCTTGGCAGCCTTGGGGGCCAGGTTGTGATCCTGGAGGGATTAGCGCTTGGCCTGAGGTATAACAACCGCTCCTCCAGGTTGTATATTCCATGGTGAGAAGTCGGTTCTGGGGTGTTTCTGTAGTGGAGAACATTTGGAAATAATCTCCTTGGCATATTCACCTACACCTCTGGCTGATCTAGACAAAGCATCCTCAGGTCACTGTTTAACCCTGATTTGCCAGCTGGCCCTTGGGCTGGTCACCTGTAGCTTCTCAATGTGCTGTAGGGATGAAAGAAGTGAAGCTCCAGGAAGGAGAGTAGCCCTGGGGTGGGACGTAGCCATGCAAAAGTGGCTGAGATGTTAGAGGCCATGGCCTCAGGGGTGCACGGAAGGGCAAGGCTTGAATGTACTAATCTATTTATTGCTGACAGGAAGCTTGAGGAGGGTACTGGGCTCTCCAGGTACGTGGTGTTCAGAGGCTAGATGTATCAGGAGCCTGTGGCTTCCAAGCACACCAGCAGCCTGTGCTCAGCACCCCACCCTCAACAGTGTCATTGGCTCCAGAGAGGCATACACACGTGAGAGAAGAGAAGAGGCTGAACAAAGCCCTGGCAGTTGTGTCCCCCAATTTAGACAGATGCAGTAACCTGCAAGAAGACAAGGGTGGTCAGAGGCAGTGGGAATCCGTCTGAATCTGGACAGCACACACTATAAATGCATTTTTGAAGCTGTCAGTGAATGTATGTAGGTAGCAGTAATTCTGAAGTTGTAGGACTGAGAAATTTGTTTCTTTGCCTGAGGCTCCCCCGCCTTCAAAGCCAGCAAAGCCTCACTGAATCCCTCACAAGCTTGGACTCTCTCCAACTCTCTAGTTCTGACCTCTTGACCCAGATTTTAAAGGGTTCCTGTGATTAGATCAGTCCACCTGGATAATCTCTCCATTTTAAGGTCAACTGTATTACCTCTGCAAAGTACCTTTTGCCATGTAACGTAATATAATCATTCAAATAAATAGCCATAAAGAAGGTGGAGTGACTATACTAACACAGACAAAATAGATAGGAGACTTTACAACAATAAAATGTTACCAGAGATAAAGAGTGATATTTTATAACAATAAAAGGGTTAATCCATCAGGATGATGTTATAGTTTTAAACACAGTGCATCTAACAGAGTCCCAAAATACATAAAGCAAAAACTGAAAGAATCAAAGGGAGAAACAGACAATTCAACAATAATTATTGGAGACTTCAGTACCACACTTTCAGCAGTGGATAGAACAACCAGTCAGAATAGCAGAAGGAGACAGAAGATTTAAACAATGTGACCTAACAGACACGTATAGACACTCCACCCAACAAAAGCAGAATAGAATTTCTCTCAAGTGCACTGAGAACATTCTCCAGGAGACTATTCACTAAGACATAAAATAAGCTAAAATACATTTAAAAGGATTGAAGTCATATACAATTTGGGACATCTCACACACCAGTACTACAGTCTAGAAGCAGCGTGGCAAGCGGGTTGGGTAGTCTGTCCTCCTTCCTTCACTTTGTCATGAGTGTTCAGTGGCACTTATGGAGGTGGCCGTGGTCCCACATGTGTAGGCCATCAGCCTGAAAAGCTAGGCAGCTGAAGAGAAGAGAGATATTTCAGGGAAGTTGCCCTAGTCTCAGGCTCACAAAACCAGGGAAGAATTGATACATAGGAAGTAAGCAGAGGTCAGGGGATCACTTTCTGTCCTGCGTGTCTGTGCCTCTCTTTAAAACCTCAGCTTCTATGTCACTAGATCCCACTGCGCAGGAGTGCTGTGGGTCACCACCAACAACCATAGACCCATGATCTTAATGTTTACTATGCTCTGGCTGAGACTACAACCACAGGTCAATAGCTTTGGGTCAACACAAACTATCAGAGTTCTATGAAAACTGCTCTGGGCATAAGGAACAGCTTTCATTTCCAAGTCATCCCAAATTAGGTGGCCACTGCACGTATTGAAAGAAACATATAAAAAGTATTTCATTGACTTTGACAAGTTGGAAAGAAACCCTGTGGCGCTAGGATGACATTTACAAGTGACAAGCATGACATCTCATATATAGATTAAAATACAAAGCAACCTACAGGAGAAGAGGAGGGTGGGACTGGAGGCAGGGAGGTCAAACCTGATTTCAAGTTTAATGAGAAGCCTACATGCTTCCCCAGTGAGTGAAAAGAAGCCACCATAACATTGGTCTCCAGCAAGATGGTAAATAAGACACAATCTGGCTGGTAATCCTTATAAATTAATTATGCACACACGGAGCACAGTATTATACTCAGGATTTTTTCCCCACAATACTAAAATGGTGTGGAAAA
>RJWK010025597.1:0-27569 GCA_004363435.1 Platanista minor | reverse complement strand
CTCTGTTTTTAGGGTTTTTTCGTTTGCCCTACCCAGGTAAGTGTGGAGTTTCTTGCCTTTTGGGAGGTCTGAGGTCTTCTGCCAGCGTTCAGTAGGTGTTCTGCAGGAGTTGTTCCACGTGTAGCTGTATTTCTGGTGTATCTGTGGGGAAGAAGGTAATCTCCGCGTCTTACTCTTCCGCCATCTTGTCTCTCTCTCTGAGGTGTGTTCTTTTTAAGAATGATAAATTCCCTATTCTGTTTTGGGATTATAATTACCTAAGTTATTTATATTTAATTATATTTATTTATTTTTCCTTATTAAGGAAACAATGATTTATTTATTTAATAAACTGCACATATTTATTTATTTATTATTTTTTAACATCTTTATTGGAGTATAATTGCTTTACAATGGTGTGTTAGTTTCTGCTTTATAACAAAGTGAATCAGCTATACATTTACATATATCCCCATATCTCCTCCCTCTTGTGTCTGCCTCCCACCCTCCCTATCCCACCCCTCTAGGTGGACACAAAGCACCGAGTTGATCTCCCTGTGCTATGGGGCTGCTTCCCACTAGCTATCTGTTTTACATTTGGTAGTGTATATATGTCCATGCCACTCTCTCACTTCGTCCCAGCTTACCCTTCTCCCTCCCTGTGTCCTCAAGTCCATTCTCTATGTCTAACCGTACATATTTAAAGTGTACACTTTGACATATGTCTGTGAAACCATCACCACAATCAAGGTAATGAGCATATCCATCACCCCTAAAAATTTCCTTGCACCCTCCTTCTTACCCTTCTCTGATCCTGTTCCTCAGATGGCTACTGATCTCTTTCCTGTCAGTATAGGTTAATTTGCATCTTCCAGATTTTATATAAATGAAGCCATTTAGTATGTATGCTTTTTGTCTGGCTTCATTAACAGCATAATTTGAGATTTCTTTACATTTCCATGTGTATCAGTAGTTAAATTCTATTTATTTCTGAGTATATTCCATCATATAGATATACCACAATTTATTTACTCATTTTCTTGTTGACGGACATGTCTTTCTCAGTATTAGGCTGTTACAAATAAAGCTACTAGGAACATTTCTGGACAAGTCTTTGTATAGACACATGCTTTTTTTTTTTTGGATAAACACCTAGGTGCAGAATGGGTGCATCATATAGTAGGTGTGTGTTTAACTTTTTAAGAAATCACCAAACTATTCTCCAGAGTGGTTGTACCATTTTACAGTACCAACAGCAGTGTCTGCGAATTGCAGTTGCTTAGCATCCTTGCCAGCGCTTGGTGACTTTTTAATTTCAGAGATTCTAATAGGTGTGTAGTGGTCTCATTGTGATTTTATTTCACATTTCACAAATGTCTAATGATGTGAGTATTGTTTCATGTGCTTGTTTGTCATCCATGTATCTTCTTTGGTAAGATATCTGTTGAAATATTTTGCCCATTTTAATTGTGTTGGTTGTTATTACTGAGTTTTGAGAGTTCCTTATATATTTTGGGTACAAGTTCTTTATTAATATGCAAATATTTTCTCCCATGAGTTCTATTCATAGTGCATTTGGAAGTGTAGAATTTCTTAATTTTGATAAAATCCAATTGATCAGTATTTTTTATGGATCAATTTTTTGCTGTCAAGTCAAGCAGTCTTTGCCTAACTCAAGGTCACCAAGGTTTTCTCCTGCTTTCCTCTAGAAATAAAACAGTTTAACATTTATATTTAGGTCTATGATTCATTTAAGGTAATTTTTGTATATGATACAGGATATAGGTTCAAGATCATTTTAAAATATGAATTATCATTTTTTAACACCATTTGTTGAAAAGATTATCTGTTCTCCACTGAATTTTCTTTACACCTTTGTTGAAATTATTCATAAATGTGTGGGACTACTTTTGGACCCTAGATTCTGTTTCATTGATCAGTTTCTCTTTATGCCAATGGCACACTGTCTTCACTACTACACCCTGATAGGTCTTGAAATCAGGTAATGTTAGATCTGCACTCTTATTGTCATTTTCGCAGGTTGTTTGGGCTTTTCTAGGTCCTTTGCATTTCTGCATGAATTTTAGAGTAGGTTTGTTAATCTCTACAAAAAAAGTTCTCCTTGGAGTTTGATTAGGATTGCATCGGATCTGTAGATCAATTTGGAGAAAATTGTCTTAACAATATTGAGTCTTCAGAGCCATGGCCACAATATATTTCTCTATTTAGGTCTTTAAAATTTTTTCTCAACATCGTTTTGTAGATTTTAACATATAGGTCTTATAAATTTTGATAAAACAATTCCTTATGTAGTTCATATTTCATGCTGCTCTTGTTATTAATATTAATTAAAAATTTTTCAATTTCTGAATTTTCATTGTTAGTATATAGAAGTAATTTGATTTTTGTTATTGATCTTACATCCTGCAACTGTGATAACTCATGTAGTAGTTCTAGTAGCTTTTCATAGAATTTACAGGACTTTATATGTGTCATTTGCACCTAAGTGTAATTTTACTTCATACCTTCCAATCTAGATGCCTTATATATTTTTTTTCTTGCCTCAGCTAGAACTTTGATTTCAGTATAGAATTATTAATTTTTTTTGCGGTATGCGGGCCTCTCACTGTTGTGGCCTCTCCCGTTGTGGAGCACAGGCTCCGGACACGCAGGCTCAGTGGCCATGGCTCACGGGCCCAGCCGCTCCGCAGCATGTGGGATCTTCCCAGACCGGGGCGCAAACCCGTGTCCCCTGCATCGGCAGGCGGACTACTCTCAACCACTGCACCACCAGGGAAGCCCTCAGTATAGAATTTTTAAAAAAGGGTAACTGAGAGGTGATGGATATGTTAATTAGTTTGATTGTGCCAATCATTTCACACTGTATGCATATATAAAAATGTTGTACACCTTAAAGATACACAATTTTTATTTGTCAAAAAAAGGAAAAAAAAGAATGGTGAGAGCAGGCATTCTTGCCTTGTTCCTGACCTCCTGGGGAAAGTATTCAGTCTCTAATGATGTGGTTAGCTGGCGTTTTTGTACAGGACATTTATCAGGTTGAGGAAGTCCCTTCTATTACTAGCTTGCTGAGAGTTTTTTTTTTTTTTCAAATTTTATTTTTGAGATAATTGGTGTGCAGATTTAATAAATAATGCAGGTTTCGCCCAGTTTCCCACGAAGATAAAATATTTCATAACTATAGCACAATTTCACAACCAGAAAAATGACACTGGTGTAACCATTGACCTTATTCAGATTTCACCAGTTTTGTGATTTTACTCATTTGTGTGTGTGTGTGTGTGTGTGTGTATGGTTCTGTGCAATTTTATCACATACAGCTTTGTGACAGTGACCATGGTTAAGATATAAACAATTCCATCACTAAGATCCCTTGGGCTAATCTTTTATCTCTATGCCACCTCCCTTCCTTTCCTCCTCCCTAGGCCTGACAACCACGAATCTATTCTTTATCTCTATGATTTTGTCTTTTCAAAAATGTGATATAATTGGAATCATACAGTGTCTAACCCTTTGATATTGGCCTTTTCACTAAGCATAATGACCTGGAGATCCATCCAAGTTGTTACTGGTATCAGTAGTTCATTTCTCTTTGTTTCCAAGCATGGTATAGATGTACTACAGTTTAACCATTCATCCATTAAAGGACATTTGAGTTGTTTTCAGTTTATGCCTATTACAAATAAAGATGCTACAAACAATAATGTACAGATTTTTTGTGTGAACATAAATCTGGGGTAAATTTCTCTGCGATAAATGGCCAAGAGTGCAATCGTTGGGTCATGTGATAATCCTCTTCAGTGAAATATCTCTTCATGTCTTTTGCCTATCTTCTAATTGGTGTGATTGACTTTTCCAATTGAGTTTTTGTTGTTGTTGTTGTTGTTTTTGCGGTACGCGGGCCTCTCACTGTTGTGGCCTCTCCCGTTGCGGAGCACAGGCTCCAGACGCGCAGGCTCAGCGGCCATGGCTCACGGGCCCAGCCGCTCCGTGGCATGTGGGATCTTCCCGGACCGGGGCACGAACCCGTGTCCCGGGCATCGGCAGGCAGACTCTCAACCACTACGCCACCAGGAAAGCCCTACAATTGAGTTTTGAGCGTTCTTTGTATAGTCTAGATTCTATTCCTTGATCAGATGTGTAGTTTGCAAACATTTTCTCCCAGTCTGTTAACTTGCCTTTTCATCATCTAAACAGTCTTTTGCAGAGCAAAAAGATCTTAATTTTGGTGAGGTCCAATTTATCAATTTTTCCTTTTATGGATTGTGCTTTGAGTGTCAAGTCTAAGATCTCTAGGTCCCAAAGACTTTTTCCTGTTTTATAATTTTACATTTAAAATTTTATAATTTTAAAAGTTTTATAATTTTACATTTAAGTTCATGATTTATTTTGAACTAATAGTTGCACAAGCTGTGAGGTTTAGGCTACTTTTAAAAATTTTGCTTATAAATGTCCAGTCGCTCCAGCATCATTTATTAAAAAGGCCTTGCTTTCTCCTTTGAGTTGCTTTTGCACCTTTGTCAAAGATCAGTTGGGTATATTTGAGTTGGTCTACTTTTAGGTTCTATTGATCTACTTCTGCCAATACCACATTTTCTTGATCACTGTAGCTATATAGTAAGCCTTAACATTGGGTAGAGTGATTTCTCCTACCTCATTATCTTTTTAAAAAAATAGTTTCAATCCTCTAAGTCCTTGCCTTTCCATATACATTTTAGGACAAACTTGTCTTATGTTAAAATGTGGCTGTAATTTTGATAGAAATTATATTAAATCTATAGATCAGTTTGGGCAGAATTGATACCTTTACTATGTTGAGTCTTCCAATCCATGAATAGGGGGCGTCTCTCCACTTATTTAGGTCTTCTTTTATTTATTTCATTAGAATTTTGTTAATTTTAGGATACAGATCCTGTACATGTATTGTTAGATTAGTACCTAGGTGTTTCATTTTTGGAGAAGCAATTATAAATAGTATTGTGCTTTTAATGTCAGTTTCCACATGTTTATTTTTAGTAAATAGAAATTTGATTGATTATTGTGTGTTGATCTTGTATCATGTAACTTTGCTGAACTCACTTATTGGTGTCAGGATTTTTTTCTTTTTGTAGATTCCAGTTCCTTGGGATTTTCTGTGTAGACAATTGTGTTATTTGCAAATAGAGATAGTTTCAATTCTTCATTTCCAATTTGTATGTTTTTTTATCTTTTTATTTCTTATAGCACTTGACAGGACTTCCATTATTATGTTGACTAAGCGAGGTGAGAGTGAACATCCTTGCCCTATTCTTGATTTTAGGAGTAAAGCATTCAGTCTTTCACTACCATGTATGATGTTGCCTGTAAGCTTTTTGTAGATGCTCTATATAAGCTGAAGTAGTTCCCCTCTACTTCTAGTTTGCTGAGCATTTTTATGATAATTTTGGATATTGTACTTTTTATCATGGCTTCAGATTTTGTCAAAAGCCTTTTCTATATTAGTAGATATGAACACTTATCTTTTTTTCTTTAGTGCATTGATATGGTGGGTTACATTGATTGATTTTTGAGTATTGAACCAGCTTTACATTCCCTGGAATAAACTCTACTTGGTCATGCTGTAAAATTCTTTTTATAGATTTTTAGATTTGATTTGTTAATATTTTGTTTTAGATTAATATGTCTAAGTTTTGAGATAAATTAGTAGTTTTCTTTTATTGTATTGTTAAAATCTGATGAGAAGTATTATTACCTCTTATTTTCTGGAAGAGTAGTGTAAAATTGGTATTAACTCTTTAAATGTTTGATAGAATTTTCCTGAGAAACCTACTGAGCCTGCATATTTCTTGTGGGAACTTTTAAATTATGAATTTGATTTCTATAATGGTTGTAGGACTATTTAGGCTTTTTATCTTGGTTGAATTTTGATACTTTGTGGTTTTCAAGGAATTGGTCTATTTCTTCTAAATTGTTCTAAGTATAAAGTTGTTCGTAGTATTTCCTTATTATCCTTTTAGTGGCTATGGAATCTGTGATGATATCTATCTCTTGTTTCAGTTCTGACACTGATGATTTGTATTTTCCTAGAAGGTCGTGTTTCAATTCTGATACTGTTGATTTGGATCTTCCTAGAGGTATTGTTTTTCTGTTTTCCATTTTATTTGTTTCTGCTCTTACCTTTATTATTTCCTTTCTCCTGCTTGCTTTGTATTTATATTGCTCTTATTTTACAAGTTTCTTGAGGAAGGAAGTTAGATTACTGGTTTGATACTTTTTCTGTTTTATAATGTGAGCATTTTTGTGTTATAAATTTCCATCTCAGTACTACTTCAGCTACATCTCACATATTTTTTTAGGTTGTATTTTAATTTCCATTTCATTTGATGTATTTTATTTCCATTGAGACTTACTCTTTGATCCATGGATTGATTAAAAATGTGTTATTTAGTTTACAAGTGTTTAGAGATTTTCCAGTAGTCTTTCTTGTACTGATTTCTAATTTGATTCCATTATGGCCAGAAAAAATTCTTTATGATTTCAGTTTTTTAAAAAATTTAACATGTTTTGAGATTTATTTTATGGCTCAGGGTATGGTGAAGTGTTCTATGGACCCTTGAAATATACGTGCTGTTTTTGGGTGGAGTCTTCTATACATATCAATTATATCATCTTGGTTGATTGTGTTGTTCGATAATTCTTCTATGTCCTTGCTGATTTTCTGCCTACAAGTTATATCAGTTGTTGAGAGGGAGTGTTGAAGTTCCCAACTATAGTTGTGGATTTGTCTGTTTCTCTTCTCAGCTCTATCCATTTTGCTTCATGTATTTTGAGGCTCTGTTGTTTAGTGCATGCACATTTAGTATCATTATGTCTTCCTGGAGGACTGATTCTTTTATCATTATGTAATATCTTTCTTTGGCTATAATAATTTTTTTTGCTCTGAAGTTTATTTTCTGTATGAATATAGCTACTTCTGCTTTTTAAAAAATAGTTTTCTTAATGTTTGCTCTCTGTGTGACAACATACTTATGTAACAGTCTACTTTTACAGTATTAATATTTTACCACCTTAAATGAATGTAGAAACCTTACCTCCATTAGGTCTCTTTACCCTCCCCTGTTTTAAAATATAATTGATTCAAGCATTTCCTCTGCATACACTGCATCAGAAGGTCTTATAATCTTTTGTTTAACTATTGAATATGATTTAACAAACTTATAAAAGTGATATTTATATTTGATCTTCTTTTTACCCATTCTGATATTTTTCCGCTGAAGACTTCTGTTATTATTTCCTTTCTGTTTAGAAAACTTCCTTTAAGCATTTAACAAGGGTAGGTTTGCTATTGACCAGTCCTCTTAGTTTTCCTTCATCTGAGAATTTTGTTATGTGCTTTTCCTTCCAAAAGGAGATTTTAGCCAGGTATGGAAGTTACAGTTGACAATATTTTCCTTTCAGTACTTGAAAAATGTTGTGCTGCTTCCTCTGGTCTCCATGGTTTTAGGTGAGAAATCCACTGTCATTCAAATTTGTGTTCCCTTATAAGTAATACATTATTTTCCTCTGGTTGCTTTCAAGTTTTTTTTTTTTTGTCTTTGTCTTAAAGATTTCAGAAATTTAATTATGACGATATGTCTTAATCTAGATTTCTTTGACTTTATCCTATTGGGTTTCATTAGATTTCTTAAATCTGTAGATTTCATTTGTTTTTGTTTTGTTTTGTCCACCTTTGGGAACTTTTTAGCCACTATTTCTTCAAGTACTTTTTCAGTCCACCCTCTAATCTTTCTTTTGGGATTCTCATTATAAGAATTAGCTCTTTTGTTATTGTCCTACAGGTCTCTGAGACTGCACTTACTTTTTTTGGTCCGCTTTTTCTCTGTGGTTCAGATTGGGTAAGTTCTATTTATTGGTCCTCAAGTCTACTGATTCTATCCTCTGTCAGCTCCTCTCTACTATTGAATGTATCCAGACAGTTTTAAAATTTCACTTACTGCATATTAAGGACTGAATTGTGTCTTCTCCAAGTTCATAGGTTGATGCCCCAGTCTTGAATGTGACTGTATTTGGAGATAGAGCCTTTATAGAGGTTATTAAAATTAAATGGGAGGCCTTCCCTGGTGGTGCAGTGGTTAAGAATCCGCCTGACAATGCAGGGGACATGGGTTTGAGCCCTGGTCCGGGAAGATCCCACATGCCGTGGAGCAACTAAGCCTGTGCACCACAACTACTGAGCCTGCGCTCTAGAGCCCATGCTCAGCAACAAGAGAAGCCACCGCAATGAGAATCCCACGCACCACAATGAAGAAGAGTAGCCCCTGCTCTCTGCAACTAGAGAAAGCCTGTGCACAGCAAGGAAGACCCAATGCAGCCAAAAATAAATAAATAAAATAAATAAATTTTAAAAAATTAGATGGGATCATAAGTGTAGGGCCTTAATCTGAGAGAACTGGTGTCCTTATAAAAGGAGAAGAGTGAAGGGTACCAGAGTGCTGTCTTTCTCTCTCTTTCTTTCTGAGCTTGCACAGAGGAAAGGCCATGTGAATACACATGTGAAATGGTGGCTCTCTACAAACCAGCCACCAGGAAGTGTTCCAGCACTTGACCTTGACTTCTAGCCTCCAGAACTCTGAGAAAATAAATTTCTGTTGTTTAAGCTACGCATTCAGGGTATTTCATTATGGCAGCCTGAATAGACAAATACATTGCATGTTTTTGTTCTATAATTTCTATTTGGTTCTTTATTTTAATAAGTTCTGTTTCTTTGCTGAGATTTTCTATTTTTTGTTTTTTTCCCAAGAGAATTGGTCATTGCCAGTTTTTATTATAAAATAAAATTGCTTAAATATCCTAGTCAGATAAGTCTAACATGAATTTATCTGAATGCCATTGCATGTTTTCTTTTCTCATTTAAGTTGTGATTTTTCTTGTCCTTGGTATAAGTTGATTTTCAATTCTGGATATTCTGGATATTTTATATATTATATTAGAGACTCTGGAGTCTATCTAATCTTGCTTTATCAAGTAGTCCGCCTGTTAAGGTGTAGCCTGAGGGCTGGGTAGATGAGTTTATTAGGCTTCCCGCTGGGCTCCACTGACACTACCTCAGCAAAAATGGAGCACTGGCTCATGCTGCCTCACTGCAGATGACATGGGTAGGGCTTCAGCTTCCCCTTTGGTGCTGCTGACACCCTCCTGGGAAACCAGTTCTCACCAACTTGTTGCCTCTGAATGAGAGTACAAACTCAGTTCCTTGCTGCGTGCCCTGACACCTGGGGCAAGGAGTGAAAGGCTGACTACTGCTTTGTTGCTGCAGGATGAGAGTGGAAGCTCTCTGCTGGGACCTGCTGTCACCAGGGAGGAGAGTGAGGGAAGAAAAGTGCCACCTAGCCCCTTTGCTGACCAACTGGTTCCATCTCATTGGTTCTGTGTGGGAGTTGAGGCTCAGCCGCCCCTCCCTGCCCCAGGCTATGCTGACACTGCGGGGAGAGAGGAACAGGAGAAGAGTGTCAACTAAGTTGTGGTGGAGTCTTAGCTTCTCACTTGGCCCTACTGACATTGGTGAAGGGGAGAAGCAGAGTATCGTCTAGCCCTGCTTTATATGACCTTGTTCAGTCTCCTTGATGCTGGGTGTTTCTGGAGGTTTCACTCCCCACTGGGTTCTGGGACACCTGGGGAAGGAGCAGGGGAGTGCCGAGCAGCCCTGACTCACACTGACTCCTTGATACTGGTGAGAGTACAGACTGGGCTCATTGCTGGACACCACTGACACTACCCTGGCAGTGAATTGGGGGTACTGCTTGCTTCTGATGGCTCTCCACTAGGTCCACGGACACTATCTTAGCAGGGAAACAGAGTGATGCCTGCTTCTGCCAAGTGAATGATGGGAAATTAGCTCCTTGCTCAGCCCCAGTGATACCACTGGTTCGGGGAATCTGAGCACCAGCATCTGCTTCTGTAGGCTGTGAGTATATGGGGAGGGTGAGATGAAAGATGCCTGCTTGGCCCACTGAAACCATGGTGGAGGAGTTGGTAGATGATTTTCTATTGGTGTTTGCTAGAGCAGGACAGGTACTACAAGAAAGATTTCTTGTTGCAAGGCCATCCTTTCCCAAGTCCTTTGGCTAAGGGAATAGGCTTTTCTTGGAACTTCTCTGTGCCTTGTCACAGTTGGTTTCTGCAGGACCCAGTCCAGAATATATGGAAGGCAATAAGACACCCAGAGTGTGTCTTACCATGTTGTTTGTCAGGTCCCTTCCAATGCCTGTTTGTTGTGTTATGCTAAGGGTTTTTAGTTGTAAGAGGGAGGACTTGGTCTATTTTATTTTGGCAGGAACCAGAATTCTTTTCTCTTTCTGAGAATTTTTAATAGAAATTGATGATAGATTTTTTTCAGATTTTTTTTCTCCATCTATTGAAATGATAATGTGATTTTCTTTATGTTTATTAACATGGTGATTGTAGTGACTGATTTATTCCTTTATTATTTTGTGTAGATCAAGATTTCTAGCTGATATTATTTTCCTTTCTCTTGTAAGACTTCACATTTTTGTACTTAAGCCTGCTTGTAATGAATTCTTTCAGATCTTGTATGTCAAAAAAAAGCTATTATTTTGGAAAAAGTTTTGAAAAAATATTTTTACTGGTTAAAAAATTCTAGCCTGAAAGGTTTTTTTTCTTCCAGTACTTTAAAGATGTTGCTCCACTGTCTTCTAGCCTGTACTTTTTGGGTGAGAAATATGTTGTCATCCCTATATTTCTTTGCATTTCTCTGGTTTCTTTTAGAACTTTCCCTTTATATTGTTTTTCAACAATTTGATAATGATATACTTTGGTGCAGTTTTTCTTCATGTTTCTTTTCTTTAGGGTTAATAGAGGTCCTTGAATCTGTGGGTTTATAATTTTTCTCACATTTAGAACATTTCTGGCAGTTATTTCTTCAAATATTTTTTGAGTCACCTACTGACTCCTTCAGGGGCTCAACTTATACACATACTTGGCTTCTAGAAGTATTTCCACAGTTCACTAATGCTTTTTTCATTTTTGAAATTTCTTATTTGTTTCTGTGTTTTCACTTTGAATTGTTTCTATTTTTGTGTTCAAGTTCACTGATCTTTGCAATTGTGTCATCTACCATTAATTCTATCCAGTGTATTTTTTATCTTATGCATTATAGTCTTCATTTATAGAAGTTAAATTTCTTTTGGTCAGTTTTATATCTTCCAGATTGCTACTTAATCTGTTCAATCTTCTACTTCCTTGGGCATATGGAAATTAGTCATAACATTTTTTTTTAATGTCCTGCTGTACTAAACCTAGCATCTGTTTCATTTCTTGGTTGGTTTCAGTTCATTGATTTTTCTCTTCATTGTTGGTTATATTTTCTTGCTTCTTTGCATGCTTGGTAATGTTTTTTATTGGATGCCAGATATTATGAATTTTATCTTGTTAGATGCTCAATATTCTTGTCTTCCTATAAATATTTGTGATCTTTGTCCTTGGACTCAGTTAAGTTACTTAAAACATAAATTCTGTTACATTTAATTTTAGTTTAAGTAGGTTAAGTGTTCACTGTAAGTCATTTAATTATGTTCTCAATGAATTAGTACCTAATTTTGATTAACATGCTCTTGCTAAATTAAAGAATAATTTTCAGGAAGTTACATGATAATCTGCTTTTGGATGACTTGCCTATCTTAAAATGCATTTCTGTTGCCCATAGACTAGACACATGACAATTTGGGAAGTAAGATCTCCTAAGACACACTGTTCCTTCAAATCTCTATAGTCTCATTGTGTTCTGTTATGGAGAAATGCTGACAAGAATATTATAGTCAATGAATTGTTTTCTTTTTAGGGTACCAGTTTTTACTTTCTCAATGAATCTATGATTCTTTATTGAACAAATCTTGGTGTTTTTCATCCTATATTCTTTTTATTGGGAAATATTAGGACTTTGCATTGAATTTATATTTTCTTGCATTGCATTTATATTTTCTTTCATTGCATGAAAGATCCTATTTGTGTCTGAATACATGCCTCACAATTTTTTTTTTAGTATCTACTTTAGGTATCCTAACTATTTTTATGTTAGGTTTCCATTTCCCTCCTATTAATCTCTGTTAGTTTTGTCCCTCTAACTTGCATTTCTTTGTCTTTCTTACCATTGTTTTTTTCTTCTCTGTTTTCCTGGAGTAATTCACCTACAGTGTTCTCTTCAATTACCTTTTGCATATTGCATGCTTTCCTTCCCTTGTCCTCTCCTACTTTTCCCCCTTCTTCTTCTCTCCTACTAATCTTGTATCTGCTTCTCTCTTCCTTCTTTTGTTAAAGTTTTATTTAATATTGAATGCTGTGGTTTTAAATATGTTTATCTTTGAATAGGGTCAGTTCTATTCAAAGTTAATAACCAAAATCATGGGTAGAATTTTCTTGACTCTCTTCCCTTTTTTAACCTGGACAACATTTTGATTGTCTCCTTAGGCCAAGTTAAAAGAATGTGTTAGATCCCATATTAGGATGTAAGTCATGCTGAGCTAGGAAGGAACCTATAGTCACGATTCTACTTCACCTAAGGACCAATGAGACAAATGCTTACTAAATGTTTGCCCACTGAATGGATGAACTACTGAATTCTTGTTTGACCTGTATCATAGAAAAGTGCAAAGTTAGGTCAAAGGATGAAAACCACCTTGATCATTACTAAGTACTCTACAAATCCTCGGCTGAGATACTCAGAGGTAGCCAAGGCAGCAGTTACAGGGCAATGCATTTTGGTAAAACACTGCACTTTCTCTGAGACACTACAAGTTTTTATTGCAAAGACATTGTACCATGTGCCCTTGGGCTCTGTTGCATGACCATTGAACAATGACAGATATTATAAACTAGACATCTGTGGTTGTGACCAAATTCCTGGAATGGGTGACTGCAGGGCCCCAGACAGACAATGTCTGCCCTTCTGAGTGCAGACTGGGGAGGGAAGTCCCCAAGGAGCACTGCCACTGATGCAACACATCTGTGTGAGACCTTGATACAAAGCTCTCCTTTTCCAAATATTTCCTCCACTTCTGTGTGGGAGTAGATATCATGAGGTGCATTAAATCCGTGCTCTGCTGAGAGGCCCATGACTCCCAGCAGCTTTCAGGGATGGGCAGTGTGTGTGTGATTTGGAGAGGTCACCAGTTCCCCTATCACTCTTGTGCTCTCTGCACTGTGACATATTATGGAGAGTTCACACTCAGGCATGTCAGAGCTAAATGGTGCAGGCTGATTTGGTGTCACTTGCTAATGCCCTGGATTCTTTATTGCTGTAGATATGCGCATGTGAGGGACAGCTCAGACTCCCAGTCACCCAGCTCTGCCCCTTTCCATGCTGGATGGCAGACAGCAAGCCCATTTCTTTCATCGGCTCCTATCAGAGCAAAGTCTATGCCTTCATCTTGTTTTCCATAACTGCCTCTCAGACATTTATTGAACCTCAAATTTTAATATCCACTTGCTACTGCTTGATCTGGCCCATGATCCTATGTTTTTGAAGACTAAATACATCAAGACCCATAAAGTATTTGTATGTAATAGATGTAAGATTTGTATCACTGGAATTAGGCCTGAATTGGTTAAGCAAGTTTTAATTAGAACTTTAAAAAAACTTCTTCTGGGATGTGCAGAGTATAGAAAGTAGGTGTTATCTAGCTCACAATTCGTGCTAGTTGTGAGTGGTGGTCATCCATCCTGCTCCAGGCCATGGCTGATTGATTCAAGGGAGAGTAGCCTGATTCAAGCCAGTCACTTTCTCCCTTTTAGGACTATGAAAACCTGAGTGGAGAAAAAGGAGCCAGAAGGGGTTGGAGCACAGTTATCTTTGGACAGAACCCTAGACCTAAGGCCCACCTGCCCTTGTATCTGAGGCACCTTGCTTCCTCTCCAGGGTCCTCTCATTTCTGCCGTATCTCTTCATTCTCACTCTAAGCCTCTGGACTCAAGAGTCTGAAGATTGCCACAGATACCCACTGCTGTTGGCCATGCTCGTTAGACATGTCCCCATATCTTATCCATGGCACAGCTGAGCCAAGCATTCCCAGAATCCAGATGTCCACACTCACTGTTTCAGGGTACTCAGGCCCCACCTTCACCCCTTTGTAGGTCACAAAACCCCAGTTATGGAAATAAAATGAAGATGGAGGTATATGGAGTGTCTGTCTTTCTGAAGTCCAACAAATTTGCTCACAGATCCTTCTGGTCCATTGAAGTAAAATATTATCCAGCGTGTTCAAAAATATACCTAAATGCTTTAGAATTTTTATCTGGAACTGAGATGCATACACTCATTTAATAAATTTAATAATTATTGTAATTTCAAGTTTGGTTTGTGTTATGATGGGAGGTAAATAAAATTTGGAAACTGAGTCAGTCATGAGGAGTTTAAAATAGATACTACTTATCTACTTGTTAATTGATGGATTAAGTCTTTGATTTATTTAATGGTCATCCACTCAGTCAGTGAAACTTTATAGAGAACAACCTCATGACAGGGCATGAGTTGGGGAAAACCAAGATAGGAGCAAAACATAGTGCCTGTTCCCAGGGAGCTCAATGGTGGGGAGTCAGTCCTAAAAACATGTATCAATATGTGTTGACAGGTGTGAGAAAAGACTTGTGGGCATGAGCCTGAAGAAGTCAACTGCATTTGATACAGGCATAACTGAAGGCAAGTGGACTAGCTAGAAATTTCTTGCAGCCATGCAGGTGGGAAGTGGTGATCTAGCCTACAGCAATAGATGGAAAGAGAAGTTGACAATCCCCAGAGATATTTGAGAAGTAGGAACTATGGAATTAGAGATTGGAAGGTGTGGGGGTAGACAGGGAGAGGGAACATTATGGGTGCAACCCACATTTCTATTTTTGGAGGGCTTGGTAGATGGTGATGGAGATAAAGAAAAAAGTTTATGTGAGAAAAAGGAATATGGGAGATAAGCAAAATGGGGACAAAGAGCTAGAAAAAAAAACGAGCAGAGTGTGGTATGAAGGATAAAGAGAGTGTTTGGATTAGAAGGGGGGAGGACTCATTTCTGTTGAATGCTACTGAAATGTGAAGGATGATGTATGTGTACCATGTTTTTCATTGATGACTTCTGTTTTCTCTGAGCAGCAGTAGAGAAAGTGTTCTGATGAGAATGAATTTCAGAGGTTTGAGAACAGAATTTCTGGGCAACTTTCCAGCCTGATGTAGGAAGCAAGATGAGATAATTTATGTAATGTGTTTTGAATAGTGCCTGGCAAAGATTAAGCTCTCAATAAATGTTGGCAGCTATTATAATGGCACCAAATTGTTCAGCTTTATGGTTTTTCTCTAACAGTGATTAACACCTGGGATATAAGTACAAAAAAAGTTGGACAGATGCATTAATTCTGAGAGGGATTTTTCAAGAAGAGAGTTGGGAGGGCAAGGGAGTTGTGGAAATTGGCAAGCATGATAGAAATAGTGTTCTGGGGAATTTTTACTGGATTTAAAAAAAGAAAAAAAAGGGAGGACAAGAGAAAGCTGCTGGGTAATGGGAACATAGTTCCTGGGCCGCAAAGTCTTCATGATGTTACAACATTGGTGCAGTGGGAGTAACTGAATGAAAGGGACTGAAGGATGAAAAGTTGAGGAAGAGAGTGGGATTTCTAACTTTTGGACTTATGCGTACAGCAGTAGTCAGTGATGATAGCATTCAAGGAGGCAATGGAAGCAAGGTGATAGTGTGGAATGGAGGTGAAGGTCACTGGAAATGAGTTGATCAAAGGACTGAGAACTCAAGGTGTAGGGCTTGAATGTTAAAGTCACCAGGGTAGTGATAGGACTTGGAGGCAATGGAATGATCACAAGGCCGGAAGATGACAAAGGCAGTAGCTGGAAATGGGTGATGTAACTTAGCCTCATTTCCCCAGAAAGCAGAGCCTGAAACAGAGACTTGAGTGAAAATGCTTTATTGGGTTCCAGGGGGTAGGAGTAAGGTCAGGAGGAGTGAGGCAAGGAATGAGAAAAAAACACAAAGATTTATCATCGTGTTGTTCACTGCTACAGGCAACTGGATGCTTGATCTCAGGGGACAGTTAAAGGAGTCATGTGAAAGGAATATCAGAATCTTCTCTATGGAGGAGAAAGAGGGAAACATTTATGCACTGACTCCCATCCCCATTAGTCAAAGAACGCCCCCAATAGGGTGACATCCCCCCAAAATGTCTGGGTGGAGCATCTCTGGATACTAAGCAGGTTACAGAGAAACACTGACAGGAAGTGAGAGGCACACAGGAGTGATACTTCTGGGTTGTACCTGCGTGCTGGATGTTGGCTGCTACAGAATACTGGATGCTCCATAGTGGCTAAAACAGGAGGCAGGTGAGGCTGAGAGCATTTGAAGGGATGCCCAACAGGTGTCCACTGCAGGCCACACTTCTACCAGTCATATCTGCTAAGGCCATCCATTCAGTGCCATCTATCACAGAGTCAGCTTCAAGGTAGTAGCTGCTGCAATCTCTGCAAATATTTAATTAAATATTATAAGTGAAACAAGTCACTATTGCAGCATGCTATGTGGCAATAACTAGTATTCAGTGACCATTCTTCCACCACCTAGTCTAGATTTCTCTTACCCTCGGCCAGCACTTGGGCTTGTCTAGGTCACTTTCTTGGTGTGGGAACTTTGATCTTCTTACCTAAAGCATCTAAGTCCTTGGTTGTCTTGCCTTTGTCAGCTGGCAGTTGCTGCAATTACCTGTTCACCATTCTCACCACTATGGAAATCCCAAGAGATAAACCAATAAATCACCTGAGTTCTATATAGACCCCTCCCTGACTCCATTACACAGGAGAAACCCTAGCTCCTCAGAGCAATCAGGATCCAGGACCTCCACCATTAACTCCTCTTTTTTTTTTTTTTTTTTTTTTTAACCTACTGGTTCACTGGCATTAGTGGTCCAGAAGTGACCAGGTGAGAGTTCCTACTTCAAGTTGAGCAGACTATTATGTTCACTTAGAGAGAAGCCTCTCCCCGACCATCACTCTTCCATGCCCTGAGCCAGGGCCTCTGATCTGTCAAAGCCTAAGTTGGCAGTGACAGGAAGCACAAAATCCATAAGAGGGTCGAGAGGGTGATGGTGGGAGAGCCCAGTCTTACTTCTATACCTTGCTTGATTTCCCCCATCTTCTAATCAGTTTCTTCATCAGCCACATGTGTTGCTTGCAGCACTGCCTACCAGGGGATTTTTTCCTTTACTCTTGTCCTCCTCTCAGGACCCATGAGTGGACTGAGAACAGCGGCAGTTTGCTTCAGCTGTGAGCACCAACTTAGGTTGCCAGCTCAGGTGTGGCACCAGGCCTAGTTCTTCCCTCCTCTGGCAGCTGGCCACAGGGAAACTCCATGAGTCCATAGGTGTGAGCTGAAGGCGGATGTCAGTGAAACAGTGGGGCAGACGTAGGAGACTGGGCCATCCGTTTACATAATGTTCTCTTCCCTTTAGGTCTGCATAGGCCAGATCTTGAACATGCCAGTTCCTTTGTGGCAAAAGATTGCTGCCGTGCCCACCTAAACTCATGATTATATCCAGCCCCAGGTGCATGGTAACTTGCCTTCCCCGGGCTAGGAGCTCATTTTTACCAGGGCCCACTGACATGCCTGGAGCTGCTTTTCAGAGAGTGAGTCGCTTTCTGCCATAGAAGGGGTGGCCCTGCTTCAGCCTCCTAGGGGTCTGTGACCCAGCTCTGCTACTGGGGCTTTCCAGAAACCCTGCAGAGTCCTGTTCCACCAGATGCTGCGTTGCCTGAGAGTCAGGGCACTTAGTGCATAGCTGGACCTGCGACAGAGCCTTTTCTTATTCTGAGCTCCGCTCAGAACTGGCAGCCTACTGGGTCATCTGATAAGTGGGTCAAATCAGTACTCCCAAGTGTGGTCTATTTTGTTTCCAAAATCCGTAAGGCTTACTAAACACCATGTCCTGTCTTAGTGGCGGGGAGGTATAAGGTGCAACAATATGCCCTTTGTCTGGGAGGAAATGGCCCAGCACGCCCCAGACCACTGGATGCTACGGCTTCGCCAGGGGGAGCAAAACCTTGTGGGATTTATCTCCTTTCTTTTGGCTCTACTGTGATTGCATCTAGAGTACGTTCGTGCTTTCAAATCAGAGAACTCTGCACTTCATGCCTCTAAAAGGTCAATCAAGCTGTGTTTACGGCATTAGTGTTCTCAAGGGCCAATTCATTGATTTCCACCTGAAAAACTGGTGTCTACCCTATATTCCTCACAGTTTTATAATGAGGGTTATATGAGATAATACACACAAAACACTTTAAACTGTAAAGCATTAGTCAAATGTTAAATGTTTGATATTATCCTGTTTAGTTGTCACACTGCTTTTTCTTCTTTCTTTTCTTTTTTTCTTTTTTCTTTTGTAGCTGAGGGTTGCGAGAGGAAAGAGGAATGAATTAGAGCTGCCACAACTAGGGCTTAGGGCAGTGGTGTTCAGAAATATCTTGGGAATTAAGCAAACGAGGGACTGCTCTTGTTTATGCAAATCTGTCCCCAGGATTCTTCCAAGTGCCAGCTGGTGACCTGGGATTGATAACTGAAGGGTGAAATGGAGCATGCCCCGGGTCAATTTTTTAAAATTATACCTCTCTCATATGGGGATACAACTAAGTTGTAACCAGAATCATCTTGAATAGAAAGTTGGCCAAGTTCTTTATGAACTCAATATACTGCATGCATGGCTGGGCATTCTAAGGGCTGCAAGGGTCCAGGCTCCTGGTGGAGGCCTCTGAGAAGGAGGGCAAGGTGCAGACGCTTTCAGCCTGGGATCCTGGCTTGGAGTCAGTCTGAATTTCCTAAAGTTTCATTTCTCTTTGTGTAGAAGGTGTGCCCCAAAGTAAGCAATTTGACCTGGGAGCAGATGGCCAGGTACATGGATTTCTGGGAATGATGGCTGGAGTCTCATGACAGGTTGATGACAGTGGCACAGGAACAGGCTCTGTGAGCAAACCTTGGGGATTTAGCTGCCACAATGAGTTCCTCATTTGCACTGTTGCAGGGCTGCATCCAGCTTGAAGATGAGCAGGGGGCCAAGCTGCTCCCCTGTAATTCGGCTTTCTAGGAGCAAGAGTGTGCTGGAAGTACGAGCCTTTTGCCTGTGTGCAGTTGAAGGAAATAACTAGAAATATAGCTTCATTATGGACGTTGAACAAGCGTGACTTGTGAGGAGCAGTTTCAAAGCAACTTTTATTATCAGTGTGCTGATGTTTATTTTCTCCTGGTCCCTAGGTGAAAATTGAATAGTCCCAGGGCCAGAGTTATTTATTAAAAAGAAAAAAATTGAAATTAGACAAAATCAGATACTGAAGAAGAATACTAGGGTAATGTGGGAATATGAAAGGACACAGATACACTCATACAGGTACATGAAACTGAAAATCCAGTGAGAGAGACCTGGGGACACAGAAGTCAAATATTCTTTCAACAGCCGGGTTTCTGTGTTTGCGGTGCTGACATCTAGCCTGACCTGAATCAAAAACCCTCTTTGGAAAGTGGTGTAAGTCTTCATGAGCACTTAGCTCTCTGCAACTTTAGTGTAGTATATCTATCTATTTTTCCCAAAATTAATTTTCGGGCTTTTGGAGAAAATCGTGATATGTTAAAATAATGAGGAAAAATAAATTTGTAAAAAGTTAGGAACAAATTTTATGGAGTATTATTGATTGCCTTTTTAAAGTTGACAACAATTCAAAAGCTGATATAACAAATGAAGCTTATTTAAATAAATCCAATAACATTATAAATATCTTAAGAAAAACAGTTTTATTTGTATCACACTATAGTCTTAGTTTGCAAAGCCCCATGGTGCTAAGGATTTTTGATGCTGTCTCATTGGAAATTTTGTTGTGTTGCCTTGTAAGAAAAAAATATATAAGCTGTGAAATGAGAACTTCAAATATTTGTGAATGTTCCCAATACTTTTCTGAATTTTGGGGGATTACAATCTAAACAAGAAACCCCATAGGAATCATTTCACTTGTGAGCCTGCAGATAGCTCCCGTCTTCACCCTGTCATGCTGGCATTTCCTCAGAGACATGTGTGGTGTAAAGGCCAGCCCCAAAGGGTCTTAGTCGGATGGGCTGGCTGAGTCCCAAGATCTCCTCTTATTTGTTTTCGACCATGGGATGTTATATTATCTTCACAAACCTGTGTCTTCATTTGTAAAATGATGATAAAAACAGCACCTATTTCATAGGCCAGTTAAATGACATAAGAAATATGAAGTGCTTATTAGTGTGGAACCTACAGCTTTGAGGAGAGTTGATAAATGACACCTTTTTCTATTTTTATTATTACTATAAGGGACACTCATCAGAAGCTGAGTGAGTTGTACTAAATTGAAATGAGAAAGCACCTACTTTCTGCAAACACTGTGGGAGGCTGGTCCCTCATAAGTCCCTCAAAGGAATAGAGAGATGTAGAGTGGCAGGGCGAGGACACTTCAGGAATAGAAAAGGCACCGGCACACACATACAAGGACATGCATCCGCAGTCCATAAACACCCCTCATACACACACACACACACACACACACACACACACACACACACACGCTCTAGAGCAGAGCCCTGCTCAACAGTATTTCATACTCTTTCCACATTTCCCAGGCTCCCTTGCAGTGAGTCAAATGTTCCGGACAATGAACTGTAAGCAGAGGTGACAAGGGTCTCTTCCGGGATGAGCAGGTCAGTGTGCCTCCTCTTTTCCTCCTGCTGGGACTTTGGAGGCCACTGTCCTAGGTCATATAGCTCAAGATGGAGGGGGCTGCCTGACCCACATCAAATACTCTCTGAGAAATAAACCTTTGTGTGTTAAGTGACTGAGATATTAGGGTTAGTCGTAGGAGCTAGCATCACTCACCCTGAGACATTGATTTATAAGCTAAAAGGGCTGAGCTCTAGAATAGACTCTAGGTAGAGACAAGAACAGTATTCAATGGTTGCTCTTATTAGATAGCTCAGGTATGGTTGACTTTAAATAAACATTGTACCCATTAAGATGCAACCCTGGGAAGGTCTTGGCAGTAAACTGTTGCCATATCTATCTAGCCTATATTTAGAGAAGCTGTTTTCACCCCATAGTGGTTTATGCTGTGTTGGAAATCTCTAGGAGCTGCACTATTTCCTCATCTCTTTCTGGCCCTCCTGATGATTGAGGCTAGTGCCCCTCCCTAATCCAGTCATCCAGAGCATGGGACATGGCTTCTTGGAAGAAGACAGGGAGGGACCTGAGAAGGACTAAATGGGTCCCGGGCACCGGCAGAGAATATGCCAAGAGAGCTGGGGATGGGTAGGGCATTGCTAGGCAGTCTATGGGAGACTGCAATCTATGGGAAAATAGCAATCTATGGGAAAATAGCAATCTATGGGAAAATAGCAATCCGTGGGACCCAGGCTATGGTTGCTACCAATGGGGTCAAAAGTCTCCTAATGGTGATTGAGAACAGGGAAGAGGGAGGAAGAGACTGGTAGTCGCAACGTGGGCAAAGTGCTGGTTCAATGGTAACACTAGCCAATGTGTACCAAATGTCCGTTATATGCTAAGTATCTTAGGAGCACTATCTTTTCTGATCTTCCCCACGAGCTTATGAAATAGGATTGATCACATTTTAATGGTGAAAATAATTGAGGCTCAAAGATGTTCAGTAATTTGCCTGAGATCACAGAATCATTAAATCTTGGGGCCGAGATTCAAAACCAGATTTCTCAGACTCAAAAGCCCTTCCTCTCCTCATTCTAGCTTATTTCCTCCCAAGAAGAAGAAAGACATGGGGGAAAAGAAAGTTCATTACCTGTGTGACTTGGCAGGGCAGTGTGTTGGGGCCGGAGCCAGGAGGAGGAGGAAGCTGGGACTAGGTGTGGCAGAGGCAGGCAAGATCCAAGCCAGTGTCATTTCCAAGGGGAAATCTGTTCCAGTAGTTGGGCAATAGCAGAAGCTTCCAGTAAATGCAGGTGAAATAGGAAGGTAACAACGTTTTTATTCAACCTGATCTGTCTGGCACTTTGCTGGAAGTTTAGGGCAGAGTCTAACCTCTTGAGAAGAGGTCTGGTTAGGACTGGGCAGGGCATCAGTTCTTCCACCTGGACTTCTGGGCAGAGCTGGTGGGTTTAAGCCTCCAAATACTTGGGCTTTGGTGTGCCTACAGCTTTGTGGAGAAAGTCAGTGACTGACATAGGTTCAGAGGTAACCAATTGCCCCATGATTCCAAGTTGCATGTTACATTTTACCCCATTTGAGGATCCAGTTCTGAGTGGAATTTTGGGCCATTAGAAATGAGGACTGAGAATCTGCAAGGTCAGTGATGTGGTTGTCAATATGCATGAAGATGAAGGTGAGCAGGTTCCCCAAACTTCAAGCCAGGCAGTTGATAGACAGCAGATCCCAAGAAGGGGGAGCCAGGAGACAAAGCATCAGATCTCCAGATACCCACTATCAGGCTGGGTATGTGAATCCCCAGGACATGGCCCTTTACTAGGAAAGGTCATTACCTGTGTGACTTGGCAGGGCAGTGTGTACCACAAGCTAATGACTCTGGGGCTCTGTCCAGTGTAGTTTGGCCTGCACAGGGTTAAAAAGTAAATTGAAATGCCCTGGGTGGGGCCAGCGTTCTCCAGTTCTCCACAATTCCCACCAATCTCATCTGACATCTGGACAGCTTCATTCATGTGTCCACCCCTCTGTAGATCTTCGAGAACCATTGCAGGGAGTCCCTCCAGCCTTGCCTTTTGTTTTATGTAGATGCACTGGTCCAGCTTCAGACTTTTCTGCTGCAGGACTGACAGTGAAGTGAGAGCTGGCTCCACCTTCCCTGCCTCCCCTCTGCAAGCATCTTCCCCAGGACAGGACACAGAAATGCCCCCAGCAGCCCACCTCGCCCACATCCTGCTCAGTCTGGAAAAGGAGACCAGGGAGAAAGGAAGGAGAACATTTATTGAGAAATGTTCGCAAGACAAAGGTTGGAAGGGGGCAGTGAAGACCAAGGGAGAAAGAATGGCTTTCTCCTGGAAGTCCAAATGCAATGCTGATGTGTCAAGGTGCTTTTACACATGTATTTCCCAGGTTCTTGGGTTTTTAATCATAAGGTTTTTCTTGTCCTGTTGAGTAAGGAAGGCTGATGGAACAGCCAAAAGAGTGATGCTTCATGTACCATTCTTCAAGGAGCTGGTAGTGGGGGTGCCTTTGACAGGTGTGTTCTGGGGTCTCTAGAGGAGGGGGAGCTGCAGGTTCAGGGAAACACAAAGAGTTGAGCAGCATTGAATGAGTCAGAACCGAGAGGATGATTCTTCTTCATTGTTCAGCCTGCTCCATCCCACAAGCTAGCACATGTGGCTGTTGGGATTGAGAAGTGTGGCTGGTCCAAAGGGAGATGTGCTGTGAGTGAGTGTAAAATACACACCAGATATACACCAGATTTCAGAGACCCACTATAAAAAGAAAAGTGTTACCTATCTCATTAATAAGTTTTAGGTATGTTATGTGTTGAAATGATGCTATTTTTGACATATTAGGTTAAATAAATTGTATTATTAAATCATTTTACCAGTTGTTTAGTTTAGTTTTGTTTTTTTAATGTGGCTACTAGAAAATTTTAAATTACATATGTGGCTTGTATTACATTTCTGCTGGATAATGCTGGTCTAGGCTTTTCTTAAAGCTGCAGGAGCAAAATACGGGAACACAATCTCACAGACACAGATACAACACACAGCGACACACACACAGACACACACACACTCTGTTGAGGGTTTCAGGCAACTCCAACAGTTGGAAGATAAGTCTCCTGAACTTTTCTCTTGAAACTGTGATCAATTCTCAAAAATAATGCAGACCCCTCCTCCGCCCTTGGCGACCCCCTGCTATTGATCAGTCTTCCTTTTTTCCCCTTATCGTCAGCCCCTCCACTCCTGCCATCTTTGCCTCCACCATACCCCACCTCAAACCCAGCTTAGGCTGTTTCCCACTTTTTTAAATGCCACCATAGATTCAGGGTGTGAGATGTGCTGGAGGGAAAAAAAAGTACTTACCCTTTGGGAATAAGAAGTCATTTTTCCCAGACTTTGGAAATTAACATAATGGGGCTTTTCTGCATTCCAGCTGCAACCTTGGGTCTGGCAGGTTGGCTGTTCTCTGACATAATGCAAAACATAACTCAGTGGTCATTTCCATGTGTAAAAAGTTCAGCAGTATTGTTGGAACAATCATCATAAACCAGAAACAACTTTCTTTAGGGACTCTATTGCCACTTGATTTAGTATTTCCTGGCAACTTGCCTATCATGGAATGAAGCCATGATTGCTTCCTACACAAAATGTTATCTGCAAAACAGCCCACCAGAAACCTATAGAAAGAACACTGACCAGCTTGCAAGTTTTGATAATCTGTGACTGCTTTTTATATTGAGAATAAATTTGACAATGGGACTCATTGTTAAACTGGACAATATATTCTATGGAACAGCTTCCAAATTAAAATGGAGTTTATATGGCGTTTTACATACCATTTGTTCCAAAGGAAAGAAAGTTGGACTCTTTCAGTTCCAGGAAGAAAATTCAGCAAAACATGTATACTGTGAAATAAGAGAAATTATCTTCAGCAACTTTTGTGCTAACATGTTCAGTTATTATGAAAACAGGGAAATGTGAATCAGCTGTAGAGAGTAGGGGAGCATGACAGCCTCATGTTCAAAATGTCCCAGAGCTTCTTTTAGACGAGCACTGTGAGGATGTGCAGTTCCTCACATGTAAAGGAGGAATTTACCCAGGAAGTACTAGGAGGAAAGGCTGGGAGACTCCCTCCAATGCCCTGTAGTAGTTTTGCCGGGGCAGTGCACTGCGAGGAAGGGGCGGTGGGGGGAGTTAGGGACTCAGTAGATGGAAATCACGCTGTCAGTTCACAAACCCACGGTGGCTGTAACCCCCAGATGACACCTGTTGTGGACAGTGAGCCCAGGTCAAGAACAGGAGTGACCCTCGGCCTGCACTCCGCAAAGAACAAGGACACTCCCAGAAAACACCTGACGCCCTCCAAAACTTAGGAAAGACACTGAGCAGAGATGAAGAGCTACGTGTGGGGCCACCTCTGCTGGTTCACTCCTGAGCTGCCTAGCTCCCCAGGCCACTGAATCAGCAAAGCAAAACTTGAGTATTTAGTAAATCTAAACCTATATTTTCTTCCTTTCCCTTCCCTTGGGTCGGAACAATTCAGACTGGGATCTCAATTCCTGGTCCTGGACAAATATTGTGCTCCCTTTGTAATGATGAGCACACAGAGAAAAATTGCCAGGCAAATGAAAAGATAGCAGAGTTCAACAGAAGGGACCACTCTGAGGAATCAGAGAAAATATTTTTCTATGAAATATAGTTTCTACAAGAGACGCGGGAAGCACTCCTGATTTGTGTTTCCAAAAAGCTTCAAAAGGACATTTCTTCTATGAAATTTGAGCAGGGAACCATAAAGAGAAAAAAAACAGGTTATGGAAGCCAGCACAGAGATTTAAAAAAAAAAATGTGCATTTCAGATTGAAATGGAGGAAGTGAACGGCAAAATGGATCCTGCAGCAAACAGGTTTGATGGAGCAGAAGTCAACTTTTACATCACAAAACTCAGAGAAAAAAGACAAAGAGATTAAAAGAACGGGAGAATATATAAAAAGCATGGACAAGAGACATGTTTAATATGTAAACACTAGGAATTTCAGAAAAAGAACCAATAGAAATGGAGTCATTATTAAAAAAACAATTTGGGGGAAGTTTTCCTGAGCTAGAGAAAGTCTTGAGTTTTCTGAAAATCAGACAAAAATAATGAAAAAATTGTAATGCCTAGACTTAGTCTTGAAAATTTATTTTAATTTCAAGAATAAAAACAGATTCAGTGAGTAGCCATGCAGATAAAGCTTGCCTCCCATTTCTCCTTTGCAACATGAAGAAGACAGAATTGTCTACAGAATTATGAGGAAAAAAGGATTGTGACCCAAATGGGATTGTCAGTCAAAATGTGTGTTGACAAGAAGTAAAAGCAAAGTGAATTCCTCATATTACATAAGGAATAATCAATTGACATTGCTCTATTTTTGATAATGAAAATTAGAGAAAATAGGTATCAGTACATTTTAACTTAATGTCACTACTAATAGGATAAAAATAGTAGATATGACTTCCAAAATCACTGTAGCCTATAAAAAGGTATAACTGATTCACTTTGCTGTACAGCAGACACTAACACAACATTGTAAAGCAACTATACTCCAATAAAAATTTTTTTAAAAAGGTCCATTGAAAAGAACCATAAAACAACAAAACCCATAAAACCATGTTTTATAGTAGAAATAAAACTAAACATATAAATCTTGTTAATAAAATGATCAGGATAAACTCTCATTATGAATCACAGATTTTTATATTGGGTTAAAACTAAATATTGTATCAGTGTACCCAGTCAATCCCAAAATAATAAAAATAAGGCAACGGGCAAAGACATAAGAAGATGAATCCAAACAAAAGCAGGGCAAGAGACTTCCGCGGTCGCCGGCGTTCCGGAGCCCAGACGCAGCCTCTGAGTCACTCGGCACCTTTTGTTCAGTCAGCGGCGTGAGGGTCTCACCGCGGCGTGTCGTCCGCGCCGCTCTGCCCGTGTACGCCGTTGCGCTCGCCCGGCCGGCGGGCCTGCGGAGCTCCCGCCCGTGTCCCCCGGCTGGTCCGGGGTGTCCGGGCACCGCCTCGACTAAGGCTCCGCCGGACGCGCGGACTGCACCGCAGCCCGCACCCCGAGCGGACGGAGTCATGAGGCGCCTGCCGTACTTCTGCCGCGGCCAGGTGGTGCTGGGCATCCCTACAGCTAACTTTCCTGAACAAGTAGTAGATAATGTTCCAGCTGATGCATCCACTGGCATGTATAATGGTTGGGCCAGTGTTGGAAGTGGAGACGTCCGTAAGATGGTGGTGAGCATAGGATGGAACCCATACTGCAAGAATACAAAAAAGTCCATGGAAACTCATATCATGCATGCTTTCAAAGAGGACTTCTATGGGGAAATTCTCAATGTGGCCATCGTTGGCTACCTCAGACCAGAAAAGAACTTGGATTCTTTAAAGTCACTTATTTCACCAATTCAAGGTGATACTGAGGAAGCTAAGAAACGACTAGATTTACCAGAACATTTGAAACTCAGAGAAGATAATTTCTTCCAGGTTCCTAAAAGTAAAATAATGGCCACTGATGGAAAAGCATCATATTTATTCATTCACTGTTTTCTAATATTTTACTGCTCATAACTACAGTCTCATCTTGGTTATATTTTAAAAATCAAACATTTTCCTACAGCTGTGAATTAAACAGTACAATGTAGTTACCATATTATGTTCCAACTGTTCAATTAAACCTATCATATTACAGTACTAAAAAGGTTCATTTTAAAAATCAAGATTCTTTTTTATGTAATATGTTGATTAAAATGGACCACTGGAAAGGTCTTAAGTATTTTATAATGGAAATGAAATATATATAAATACGGGTAACAGGCA
>RJWK010025596.1:0-27586 GCA_004363435.1 Platanista minor | reverse complement strand
TATATATATACATATGTATATGTATTTCTTCAAAATAAATTAATTATGCTTTAATGTTACCCTTTGTTACAGGAAAGTTTCCACAATGAAAATACTATTCTTCTTGGGAAAAAATGACTGCACTTTTGGTATTTGAAATGATTTGCAAATTATTGTGATTAATTGTTGGTGCAGCTGGAATTACTTTGGCCATAGTTTTCTCATGTAACAAGAGATGTTTTCCTACTTATCTACTGAATGTCCATTGCTCTGTTGATGTGAATATCATAATTAGCAATTCAATATGTCTCCTTTATCTAGAATCAATTAATTATAGTAATTGGTAATGTGTTTGTTTTACTCTACTTTGGGATGTTCTTCCTGCTTGATGAATAGTGGTGGAAAAAACAAAACAATTTATTTTTTTAATATAATTTCTACGTATGTAGGGATTGCAAAAATTATAATATTTAACATGAATCTTAAAAGTCTGGATACTGATAATTATTTTTTAAAATAGAACTTTAAAATATTTCTTGGTAGAGTTTCTAATATTTTCAAAGTTTAAACATCATATTGTTGATTCTTCAAATTAACTCATGTTTAATAAATTATTATTAGTCACCTAACACTGTGCTAGGCTCCAGAAATGCAAAAAAAAAAAAAAAAAAAAAGTATTATACAGAAACCCCTACTCTCAAGGAACTCATGATATAGTCAGTAAGATATGCATAAATTTAAAATGTCAACATCATGGTGAATACTCTTATTAGGTTACTTAGGAGGAGAGAGGAGAGGTTAGACCTAATACCACTTATAGACAGGTTGGGGCAGAAGGGAGTGAGCAAGGAGGAAATAAGTTTGAAAAATCTAAAAGCTGAGTTATTTCTTAAAAATGTTACCACATGGAGAGTGTAAGGCCTTGTGTAGCATCCCAGACATAGGGAACAGCATAGGAGTCATACACAGCTTATTTTCCTTGATACACATTAATTCCTATAAAACCATGTTTCAGGATATACAGGAGAAAGAAGATTAGACTAGAGAGAGCTGCAGGGTCAGACCACAAAGATATACCAAATCAGAGTTAAGTCTTTGCCTAATAAGAAATACACAAGTTGTGAAGGTTTTTTTAAAAAAGAGTTGCACTATCAGAAAAATTTGTAGCATAAAGTTTTTTAACTCAAACATTACAAATTTTTCAGCAGGTGATTTAAACTGTGGTCACATTTTATAGTAAGAAACTGAATCTAAGTGTTCCACATCTGTACACCCTGACTATTAGGTAGGCCCTTATTTCTAGAAAATTCCTTCTGTTAATCTTGATAATCCAGAGGGCTTTTTATATATTTTCCCCAATTTTGGTAACTAGCTGAGGCTACTTCCTTCTATTGCAGTCTCTGGTGTTTGATTAACACCATAGGGATGTCTTGCTAACTGGTGTTCTATGGCTCCTCTGCTCATATGCCCAGTGCTACTTTGCTGGTTTTAGACCATCTTCCCCATCACTGCTGTCTTCTCTAGACTGCTGATCCCCAAGCAGTCCTCGGATGTGCCTGCTCTGTATCACCAAATTCTATCCTATTTCTGTCTACCTTTCATTGAGGGGTGCAACAGCAAATCTGCTTGGGATCTTAGGGACAGTTATGTTTGCATGTGATAGTTATTCTCTTTCCAGAGTGATTGATAGGGGTAGATTAGAATAGTTACACAGGTAGTTTCAGAAATCACACTAAGGGATTACAGATAGGGAAATTTAGGGAATCTGGGGAAAAAACTGTTAAACCATTAACCTGTTCCCAAGTTAATGATCACTTGGGAAAGCTATCAGAATATCATGAAAGGAAGCAAGCTTGCTCAACAATAAAGTCATAAATAAAAGCACAAGATATGCCCCAGGTTATTAAGTGAAAAAATGGGACCTGCGTCCTGCTGGTTGAGGTCAGCAAGATAATGATCCTAAGGACATGCACTTCTGCACATAACAAGGACAGGAATATAAGGGAAAGGTAACATTTCAAAGTAGAAGACCCTCATTATAGTGAAACTTGAGATGATTTAACATATTTTAGTATATGTAAGCATCCTCCTGCTGATTTAAATAGTACCATTACAGTCTTGGTTTGACCATATAGGGTCAAAAACTCTCCCACTTGACGTGAAGGAGGAGCTAATGATGTAAGCCTGCCATCTATTCAACGAATGAGGGAGAAATTGGTCTTGTTTCCCTCCCCGCTTTTCCTTTAATTATAAAAAATTGTTCTCAGGGCATAGCCCTCTTGCCTTCCAACTTGTATCCCTCACAAACATCCTATATTAATAAATCTACTCCTTACCTATCACTTTACCTCTTGCTGAATTCCTTCTGTGCCAAGACATAAAGAACCTGAACTTCATTAAGTCCTGAGACAAGTTGTGTGGTTTCAGTTGGAACATTGTGGGTTCGAGTCCCATCTGAGGTATGACTGCATTCAATTCCCATGTGAGGCGTGGTTTCAAGAAGGCACAAACACTTAGAATGGTAGGGCTAGTCAGAGAATAAGCATAAGCTTGTGTAGTAATGCAGGCCAGGGAAGTGAATCTGCCTGATCCTGGCAGTCTTGAGGTAGAAGGTAGATGAGCTTAAGGCTGAGCAGATGGAGCTTGTGAGGATATGCAACTGGAGCTTATCTCCCCATGACATTTCAAGAAAAACAATAAAAGCAGGAGCAGAGAGGAACTAAGCTCTGCTGGAGTAAGAAGATAAGATGGCCATATCTTTCATTGAGGTCAAGGAGACCTCCTCGACTTCACATGCACAGAAATCCTCCTGAGGGGTAAAAAAGAGAGGGGATGGTAGCCTATAATATCTTCTGTGATATGTTCTGTCAACCTCCCAGAAACCTCACACTGGAATTCACCTTGGCTGAAGGATGCATGCACACATCAGGAAGGGCCCTGAGTCAGATCAGATACGGGAATAAACAAGACGATTGGCTGACTTTAAGCTCCCAACATGACATCACTAAAAGTGGAGTTGTGGAGAAAATTATAGTATTGGCTCCATCAAGTTGATATAAGCCCACTTCATCAAGTCACTGCCCACAGGCCAATCCTGATACATTATATCCCTCTGGACACAGAAACTGGTTCAGAATCAAGTACATAAATCCAAACAATGTTGATAAACACTATTGTGGAGGTTTGGTACTGAAGCTTGTGGGGAGAAGGTCATGCATGTTCCTCTGTGATGAAGACTGTGAGGAATATGTAAACATAGAGCTGCTAGTCACCACTTTTGCTACCATGTGAAGAAAGTATGTAAAAATAAGGTGGGACAATTGTAGAGCCAAGAGGTGGAGAGAGAGAGTTCTGTTGGCAATTTGAGGCCAGTGTTCTATTTTTACCTGGCCATATTTAGCCCTCTGGGACTTTCTAATTATATAAGCAAATAAATTCACTTTTCACACAAGCTAATTTAAGTCAGTTTTCTGTCACTTGAAAGCAAAATTAACCTTCATCTTAAAGAGTAAAGAATGTCTTAGAATAGGAAATTGATATTTTTGTTCTGAGACTGGAAATATTTGAAATCTTCAGAGACCCAGATAAGGATGGTTAGGCTTTCCTTATATAGAACGTGTTCATAAGAAAACCCAAAGTTTCCTTGGGAAGCAAAACAAGTGAGGAGACTGCAGAGCAAATAGGAGACTGGCTTGTAACAAAAAACTCACAGAGAAGTATCACTCAAGGGAAGGGCCATGGACTTTGTGTTTCTTGACACAAGAGTCTTCTCTACCCCTTTAAATCAACTGTATGTGCATATAGGAGAGGGGAGACGACAGTCTTCTAGGTGCTAAATTCAATCTACTATGAAAATTCTATCCTTCACATTATTGCAAGAGTTATCTTTATTACTGAACATCTGATTACTCCATCTGAAATGTAAAATGCTTTCATAACTTTAGTGGAGAAAACAAAACTTTGCATGGATGTCAGACACTTTATAATTTCTTTTTGAACTTTAACCCTATTTCATTTTACTCTCCTCTAAATACCTTCATTCCCATAATTTTGAACTTCCTGGATCCCTAATAGACCTTGTTCACATATGTCTCTAGATATTTGTGTGCCTAAAATGTGCTCACCCTATTGTTGACCTAGTTATACCTACTTACCATCTGTGTCTTAGCACATTTTATCATTTTCTTTAAGAAACATTTTTAGATTCCTCCAGAAGATATCCATGACTTCCTCCTCCATTCTCCTTTACCATGATATTTAGCTCTCTATTGTGGCAATTAATAGTTTGTTTGACTGTTCTCACTAGACTGGAAGACCCTTGAATATGGGTTCCTATCGACTAAATCTCTTAAAAATGTACTAGAGTAAAGGATGTTTACAAATACAAGCAAAGTTGTAAGTTGTCTCAGACCTTAGAATAGCAGACTGATTCTGTTCCAGAATACTTATTGTCAGACATTCTTCAAGGAAGTAGAAACATTAGCATGACATGGCTTAAGCTCTTTACATTCTAGAGCAGAAGACAGGTAGATAGATAGATAGATAGATAGATAGATAGATAGATAGATAGATCCTTAAGGAGTATAGGAGGTGGTTACCAACTGCAATGATACCCTAGGAGACATTGCATCTAGAACAGCTACAGAAGGCTGCATGGTTTTAACTGAGTCTTAAAAGGTATATAGAAACTCTTCCAGAAGGAGTGGGTGAAAGGAAGAAAAATAAGCTCATTACAGACAGAATTTTACTGTACATGTAACATCACAGTCAAGCACAGAACAAATGTAGTTCATTGTGTATAAGCAGATTGCAATGGCTATTGTAATAATATTTAGCCTAGTTTCTGGCATATAGTATGTGCTCAGTCTATATTTGGTGATGAATAAATGTAGGCTGTGTGAGTAAGAGCAATTGGAAAGTATGTGCAAGGTAATTTGGTACCTAAATTGAAAGGGTCTTAATATGTTAAGGAAGGAATTAGTACTTCATCCAGACTTAAGGCAATATTTCTAAGTGGTTAAGACCAGTTGATAGACTGCTGGGTTTGCACATTAGATACATTATGTACCAGCTTGTAGATGTAGGAAAGCCTAAACCTTAGCTTGTCCATCTATAAAATGGGGTTAATATTTTGTGGAGTTGCTGTGAGGTTTAGAATTAAAGCATTTAGTACAGAGCTTCACACATGTGAGTTTACAATAAAGGTTAACATAACATTACTATTAGCTCTTCATACCCTGGAAAGTTTTTGAAGAATGTTAAGGGAGAGAGTAACTTGAGCAGGTTTTGTTTCTTTAAGATGCTACAGGGTTATTGGCATGCCAGGCTCGAGAGAAAGTCATTTTTCCTGATTTTTTTCTGACCTCTTCTGATTGGGAGGGAGAAAAAAAAAAAAAAAAAAAAAAAAAAAACCTCACAACTCCATGAAAAACACTGATGATTTCAAACAGGAGAGAGGCATAACGAAGTATCAGTCAAGGTCTGGGACTAGATAATGATATATATCATTGCTTGAAGAGATTGTTTTAGCCTTGGAGGAGGAACACAGTAACTTGGTAATGGGACTGAAGTAGGACCCTTAAGAATGAGAGTTAGAAAGGCTAGTATTAAATAGCAGGTTTAACTGAGTATAGGAGAGCAGGCAAAGGGAACTAAAGAAAATGAAAAAAAATGGCTAAATGACAAATAACAGTTACCAGAAGAGGAAAATGCATTGAAATGTGTAACTATCTCACTCTGTCCACTTCTAACCCTTTTAAGAGCAGTCTAAACTCTCATATACTGTCATTTAGGATAAGTGCAGCCTCGGGTGGAGGGATTTTGGCCTGAAGCCTGATTCAGAATGAGATGAGGAAGAATGGAAGAGCAGGTAGGGAGATTTCCAGCCCCTTTCTGCAATGTTGAGTTGATTATTTTGCCGGTTAGTTGGTGTTTTGGTGCATGAGAAAAACAAAGATCATTATTCTTAGCAACTACATTTATGAATCCCTTTGCACACCAACGGGATTCAGTGCCACGGACCAGCCAGAGAAAGAGGATCTCACCGTCCACGGTCAGAAGGGAAGGGGTAAGGAACTGAAATAGCACCGACGAATGGGGTCAGAAGGACCAAGACAACTGATGGTTGCAAGGCAAATTTTACTGTGCTACAGTTGCTGATTATATAGACTAGAAAAGGGAAGGTTGCCAGATGGTGGTTTACGTTATCTACAGACTGTCTCGGCTCAAGGTTAACTTCCCTGGGAGAAAACCCATAAACCCAGAATCATCAAAAATTACCTGCACGTGCAGGGGGGAGACAGTTTTGCTTGTATCATTTTACATTCTTTCTGATTTCTGGGCCCTGGTGATTTATCCCCCATGAAATGGAACAAGGAGGGGAACAAGTAGGGACAGTCCCTTGGAGCAGCGGCGGCATGCCTGGCATGTTTGCAGCCTGCACTCAAGGCTGACTGCTTCCCACAATCTAGTTGTAGGAATTTATAGTTCACTTACAGCAAATAGCGTAGCACTTGGAGTAGTGTTGTCCAGGCTATTCCTTTGAGGTTTTGTAAGATATTAATACATGGTCTGTGAAGAAGTGTTTCTGTGGTCCTCTTAGTCTGGAAACAGTGAGTTAAGCAGAATGAGATCAGTTTAATCACTGTACGACTTCTTAGATGCTTACTATGCCAATATTTTATCGTTAATCTCCTAGAGGGAAGAGCTAGGCAGAGGGCAAGATTTCAGGACAAGGAATAAAGTGTTCTGCTCTCAATGTGATCAGTCTAGTGAGAAAGACAGAGAAGAGTAATCCGATCAGAGCAATAGTTTGCAAATACTTCTGCTGAGTGGAATGTTCTGCTTACCACTTAGTCACTTCACTTATGCCATTTCACTTTCTCAAAGCCAAAATCGAACCACTGACTTTATCTCACTGCTACTTACTTCTTGTCTGGCTTGAGACATCAGGAACTGGCTTAGGTATCATCATGTTCAATTTTAATTTTATAGCAGAGTTTTACTAAAATATTTGAGTAGGCCTAGACATTTCTATCATGCATAGCTTCCCAAGTTGTGCACTGCATGAGTGCAAGGTGTCTTTCATTAGATTATGATGTGAATTGATTGTGAATAGCACCCCCAAAGTAATCTATGCAAGCATAGATAGTATTAGACATAACAATATTTAATTTATTTTCCCCTAGAAGTGGTAGCTATGTGTTCTAAAGAGGCTGAGAATGGTGATTAAAATGTAATAATCAAAAGAGTGTAAATCTTAAAGCCTGAAAGGTATATTATGTCTCTAAAACAAGTTTCATTATAAAATAAATTGCTAGGATGACTATGTTACAGTTATCTAGTAAAAACCTATATTATATCACTAATTTCAAAACTTCATCTTCTCTATCTAGTAAATAATTAAAAACTAGTTGAAAAAGAGGGTGGGGACAGAGGAGAAGCAGTGAGTGACACTGAAGTATTTAGAAAGAGGATAGAGGCAAAGGAAAAACTACTCAGAGAATATCTAATGGAAACCTGGTGTCAGAATAATAATTATATATATATATATATATATATATATATATATATATATATACACATATGTAAAATCTTAGGTTTATGTAATACTCCTTAGTGAGTCATCTCATGCAGGTTGCTAAGTTGCAGAAAGAGTAACACAGTATTTTAGTTTTATAGGTGATAAAAGAATTGAGGAAAGGAAGTATTGTGTTTTCTGACACCTTTTGTGATTAATTTCCAGAATGTCTAATCTCGGCAGCATCACCCTTAAATCCCAGTCCCACACCTGTCTTCAGCCATATGATCTGCTTCCACTTGACTTGTTGAGGTGTTCAAAAACATATTTAAATAGCTCCCAGGAATAGCAACTTTGTTCTTTATCTCACAATGAGGTTTACCTTCTCAGGTAAGACTTAGACCTTAGACGTTGGAGGGAATTTCACAGCATTGCCAGGTTGTTTTTCTTCCTTCACTTGATTTACTTATTTATCCTACTGGACTATGACTATGTTGAGCACAGGGAACTCTGTATTCCATCCAGAGCATCACTCATCTCTAACACAGTACATGCCTCATAGTAGACAGTCAATAAATAATTGTCGAGGGAGTAACAGTCATGGCGTCTCTCACCTATCATTTGAGAACCTCAGCTTCAGTCCCTGCAAGTTGTTTCTTTATACCAGTTATGTCTCAAGCCCATTAGTACTCTATATGATACAAAAGGCTATTTTAACCAAGATGGATGTTTGCACAGCTTACTCACCCCCTGGGCAAGTGTGGAGTTTAACAACCCTAATAATCATTCTGGATCAAAACCAGGAATCCCTGTTTGCTTAGGTTCCAAGAGCAAATCTTCCTGTACATAGAAATGTATCATGTTGATGCTCTTGATGGGCAGGCTGCCCAGAACTTCATTGAGTTCTACTTGGTCTATCAAGTAGATCATGTTTCTTCTTGATCTATTGACCATGGAGGCTTGAAAATAAACAGCTTTGCCAATTCCAAATAGCTGGTTTAGAAGCTGGGAAACCAGGAAAGCTTTGCACAAAGCTAAGAGCTGGCACAGGGCTTAGAGTTTTGAGTAAGTTTCTGCAGTTGGCTCCAGGAGGGGAAAAAGAAATCTGTATTCTAAAATCAGAGCAGAAAATTAGACCTTGAAATCAATCAGTTTGTTTAGGGAGCACTCACCATACGCAAGTAATCAGATGGCATGGTATAAAAATGAGAGGGAAGTGGATGTTAATGTTACCGAATCTGAGCTCTTACCCTTGCCACATATCAGGCCAATAAATTGAGAGATGATGTGTTGGAGTAAGGAAGAGCGGCTTTAGTTGGAAAGCCAGCAGGCCAAGAAGATGGTGGACAAGTGTCTCAAAGAACTATCTTACCAAAGTTAGAATTCATATTTATTTAAGAGAAAAAGAGGAGGGAGTGTGGCTGGTTGTTGCAAACTATTTGGTGGCAGTCAGATCCTGGAGGAGATGTGATAACCTTTTGGTCTTGCAGCTGTCCAGGAAGGTCTAGTCATGCTGTTCCTGTAGACCTCCAACAAGATGAATTTTATTCTCTGTTCTGCAACTTTTTAATCTCTACATGAATGAAACCTGAGAGAGAGCCTTGAGAAGGATCTATTATGTATATTTTAGGTTATAGGGAACATTCTTTTACAAAGGTACAGAGTCAGCATGACCAAGCACAGGCAACAGGCACACAGGTTAGAGCTAAAGGAATAGATCAAATATGGAGTCAGCTTTCTTCTTCTCTATTACATTAAGGCTGACTCTACCATTTGAGCAAGTCATCTGACCTTTGTGATATCAAATTTCTGAATAATTTCTGTATCTCTGATAAGGATATGGTGACAGAAAAGATGACTTGATAGAAAGGGAAGTACTATTATTGGAGTGAAATAAGCCTAGATTCCATTAATAAACCTACAAAGCTCCACCTGTGAAAACTAAAAATGCTACTCAGCCTTGATTTGATTTCTTCATCTATAAAGTGGTAATAATACTGCAGGTTAGCCAGAAATAATAAGTTTGATAGTCAAGTGGCAACATATATAGAGCTCAGACATTTAACACTGAATGAGGAAAGCAAGAATCAGAATACACCTAATGTGCTCTCTCTGTGTGTGTATTAATATGTATGGTGAAAACTGGAGCAACACCCTTTAAATGGACTAGAGTGAAGGTCCATGGTAAAGGAGGGGAAAGGAGTGATAAAAATAATGAAGGGTGAATGTAAAACAAAAGAATCATCTGACATGGACCATAGATAATTATACTCCTGAACTGAGTAGTATAATTAACTCAATTCTGTGGTCCATGAAGGGGAAAAAATAATCATGCAAATAAATATATAACTATAAATCATAATAACTGATGTGAATATAAGAAAAATATGTTATTATTAAGAAGAAAGGGAGTAGGGGAGCTCTAACATAGATGTTAAATTGAGCCAGGTGAAAGCGGAGGAAAGGACATTTCAGACCACAGAAACAGCCTGTACAAAGTCCATGGTCCTCTGAATAGACTGATGCATTCAAGGGACCGAGAGAACCACAAGGCTGGTGAAAGAGAAGCAGAGTAGTTAGAGTGAGCCTGAAATGATAGACAGAAGCTAAGTTATGCAAGGTCTTTTGGACCACATGTAAAGGTTGCATTTTGACTTAAATACAATGAGAAGCCATTAAGGGAGTATAAATACAGAGGCTGGTGGATAGTAATTGATTTGGTAGGAAGAGAATGTATGTGGCATGCTCAGATTTTTGTTGAAAATTCTACCTGTTGCCAGGGAGCCCAAGTGGATGTAGATAGATCTATTAAGAACTTTCTTGCAGCAAACCGAATGAGCCATAAGTGTGGTTTGGACAACAGTGTAGGCAATGGGAATGTAGAGAAGTAATTTTTTGGAAAGATACTTGGAGAGAGTATCAACAGTTCACACAAGACCAGTATGTCTTTGACATGGATTATAGATATGTTCAAATTATTTGCCACTCCTTTTTGTTGCAGGATTATACATCCCTTTCTGGGATGTATTAACATCAGAAATAGTCATGGTACTTTTACATTAGACAGATAATGTAAATTTAAGTGTTATGTGTCAGTTCCAGGTGGAAGTTATGAGGCAGAGGATGCTTTGCTACACTCTTTGTTTCCTCTGACATGAGACTAGCAATGCCCCAGATAGAAGATGCTGTACCAACCTGGATCTACAAAGCTACAGTAATCAAAACAGCATGGTACTGGCACAAAAACAGCCACATAGATCAATGGAAGAGAATACAGAGCACAGAAATAAACCCACACACTGAAGGTCAATTAATCTAAAACAAAATAGACATGAATATACAGTGAAGAAAGAACAGTCTCTTCAATAAGTAGTGCTGGGCAAACTGGAAAGCTACTTGTAAAAGAATAAGATTAGAACATTTCCACACACCATATACAAAAATAAACTCAAAATGGATTAAAGACCTAAATGTAAGAGCTGAAATCATCTAGAAGAAAACATAGAACACTCATTGACATAGATCATAGCAATAGTTTGGGGGGATTTGTTTCCTAAGGTAAAAGAAATAAAAGCAAAAATAAATGTAATTTAATTAAATAAGCTTTTTCATGACAAAGGAAACTATCAACAAAACAAAAATACAACCTACTGAATGGGAGAAAATATTTGAAAATGATATGACTGATTAGGGGTTAATATCCAAATATATATAAACAGCTCATACAACTCAATATCAAAAAACCAAATAACCCACTTTAAAAAATGGGCAAAAGACCTGAGTAGACATTTTTTTCAAAGAAGATATACGTATGGTCAACAGATACATGCAAAAATGCTCAACATAGATAATCACCAGAGAAATGAAAACCAAAACCACAATGAGGTATTACCTCACACCTGTCAAAAAGGCTATCATCAAAAAGATTACAAATAACAAGTATTGGTGAGAATGTGGAGAAAAGCAAACCCTAGTACACTGATGGGTGGAGGAGGGTTGTAAATTAGTGTTGCCTTTATGAAAAACAGTATGAAGTTTTCTCAAAAACTAAAGATAGAACTACCATATGATTTAGGAATTCCATTACTGGGTATATATCAGAAGAAAATGAAACCACTAATTTTAAAAGCTACATGCACCCAACATTCATTGCAGCATTATTTACATTAGCCAAGATATGGAAGCAACCTATGTGCCCATCAACAGATGAATGTATAAAGAAGATGTGATACACACACGTGCATACGTATGTGCACACACACACACACACACACACACACACACACACACACACACCCCGCAATGGACTATTACTCAGCCATAAAAAATAATTTAATTCTGCCATTTGCAAAAACATGGATGGACTTGAAGGGTATTATGCTAAGTGAAATAAGTCAGAGAAAGACAAATACTATGTGTTTTCACTTATATGTGGAATCTAAAAAATAAAGTAAATTAATGAATATAACAAAACAGAAAAAGACTCATAGATACAGAGAAGAAATTAGTGGTTACCAGGGGTGGAAAGTGGTGGGAGGAGGGGAAAGATAAGGGAAGCAGGTTAAGAGATACAAATTACTAGGTACAAAATAAAGAAATACAAGGATATATAATATTATACAACTCAGGGAAATATAGCCATTATAATAACAAAATGGAGTATAATCTATAAAAATATTGAATGGTTATGTTGTACACCTGAAGCTAATATAATATTGTAAGTGAACTATACTATACTAAGTTATTCTATCTCTCTCTCTCCTTTTCTTTCCAGGTTCCTTGAAAGTCAATACTTTTTTTTTGTGGATGAAAAACGTTGTCTGCATGTCAGTAAACAAAGGATGTTGCAGCCAACAGCCACTGTATCCACCCACAGTTGTGCATCCTGTGGGGTTTCAGGATGTAGAAAAGCAGGATACTGGCCCTAGATAGTTAAGGTGCATATCAAAGGAATTATTTCAATGAGTGCAAACTCTTGGATCTTCCCATACATAGAAAAGTGCTAAATTCATTAACTTGAGATGTCTGGTTTTGTTTAACAGTAATCTTTTGATGTTCCCACTACTTGATTTTTGTTACAAACTCCTATATATTCTGGCACCTCCCTCACCTTGGTGATCTGGGGAGAAGTCCTCAGAAAATCCACCGAATAAAACATAATCCTCATTTTAGGCTGTGAATTTTTTTTCAGTCAACAGTTTCTATATATTTCTCTCCTTTTTTTAAACCACTGCATTTTAGCCTTTACTCCAATGACTTAGTTGAAAATGTTTTTTAATAGGCTATTAAAAACCTCTAATTATTGAGCTCATTAACATATCCTTTTCTGGATTTTCTATTGCATATTATGCTATCGAATAAATCCCCCTTGAAAACATCTTTTCCCTTGGCTTTGGTAGCTTTACTCTTAGTTTTCTTCCTATTTTTGTGACAGTTATTGCCCTCTTTTGACTCATTTTTCTTTGTTCAATTATTTAAATAAAAATATGTAAGATATACTTGCTCTTTTCTCTCCTTGCCCTGGTCAAATAATCAATTTTTGTAATGTTAATTATCTCATTTTGTTTAGATAATTCACAAAGATTTAACAATAATTTTAACAGCTCCAAGCTCTAAGCTTAGCCTCTTTTTGTATTCTTATGCCAAAGTCATCTCAAACTCAGTGTATACAAATCTTAAACTTGCTATGTTCCCTTCAAGCTTGCTTTGTAGGTTTTCTGCACCCAAATCAGAACTAGATAGGTCATATCTCTACTTGAAAACCTTACCACCTTAAGTTTTTTGCACTGCTGGGGCAGAGATTTTTTTTTTTTTTTTTTTTGCAGTACGCGGGGCTCTCACTGTTGTGGCCTCTCCCGCTGCGGAGCACAGGCTCCGGACGCGCAGGCCCAGGGGCCATGGCCCACGGGCCCAGCCGCTCCGCGGCACGTGGGATCCTCCCGGACCGGGGCACGAACCCGCGTCCCCTGCATCGGCAGGCGGACTCCCAACCACTGCGCCACCAGGGAAGCCCCAGAGACTTTTTAAAAAAATTTATTGGAGTGTAGTTGCTTTACAAAGTTGTGTTAGTTTCTGCTGTGCAGCGAAACAAATCAGTTATACATATACATATATCCACCTTTTTTTTAGATTTCCTTCCCATTTAGATCATTGAGCAGAGTTCCCTGTGCTAAACAGTAGGTTCTCATTAGTTACCTATTTTATACATAGTACTGTATATAGTACTGTATATATGTCAATATATACATAGTACTGTATATAGTACTGTATATATGTCAATCCCATTCTCCCAATTCATCCCTTCCACTTCCCCCCTTAGTAACCATGTTTGTTGTCTACATCGGTAACTCTATTTCTGCTTTGCCAATAAGTTCATCTGTACCATTTTTCTAGGTTCCACATATAAGCAATATATTTGTTTTTCTCTTTCTGACTCACTTTACTCTGTATGACAGTCTCTAAGTCCATCCACATCTCTGCAAATGGAATTATTTTGTTCCTTTTCATGGTTGAGTAATATTCCATTGTATATAGGTACCACATCTTCTTTATCCATTCCCCTGTCAGTGGACATTTAGGTTGCTTCCATGTCTAGACTATTGTAAATAGTGTTGTAATGAACACTGGGGTGAATTTATCTTTTCAAATAATAATTTTCTCTGTATATATACCAAGGATTGGAATTGCAGGATCGTATATGGAAACTCTATTTTTGGTTTTTTAAGGAAACTTCATAATTTTCTCCATAATGCTTGTACCAATTTACATTCACACTGTGGTGTAGGAGGGTTCCCTTTTCTCCACACCCTCTCCAGCATTTATTCTTTGTAGATTTTTTGATGATGGCAATTCTGACCACAGTGAAGTGTTACCTCAGTTTGATTTGAATTTCTGTAATAATTAGGATTTTGAGCATCTTTTCATGTGCCTCTTGGCCACCTGTATGTCTTCTTTGGAGAAATGTCTATTTAGATCTTCCCTCCGTTTTTGATTGGGTTATTTGTTTTTCTGATACTGAGCTGCATGAGCTGTTGGTATATTTTGGAGATTAATCCCTTGTTCATTTCTTCATTTGCAAATATTGTCTCCCATTCTGAGGGTTGTCTTTTTTTTTTTTTTTTTGTATATGGTTTCTTTTGCTATGCAAAAGCTTTTAACTTTAATTAAATCCCATTTGTTTATTTTTGCTTTTATTTTCATTACTCTAGGAGGTAAGTCAAAAAAGATCTTGCTGCTATTCATGTCAAAGAATGGTCTGTGGGGCAGAGACTTTTATCCTGGGCACAAAGCTTGACTATGTTCCCCTGGGCCCCTTTTAGGTAGATATATAGTCTTGTATTTTAACCAATAGAATATGTATAGAAGTAAAGTGCCCTGCACCTAGGACTGGCTCATGAAAACATTATGTACTAATCTTTTACTGCCTCTTTTTTTCTCCCTCTGCTGGGTAGGTGTCAAAGTCCAGGAAGCTGAAGATTGGCAGAACCTATTTTAGTCTGAGCCCTAACATAATTGTGCAGAGCAAAGATCTTCCCCCACCACTAATCTAGATCACTTAGTCAAATGTAACAAATCCAATAAATAAACTTCTACATTTTTAAAAAAATTGGGGTATAGTTGCTTTATAGTGTTGTGTTAGTTTCTGCTGAACAAAGAAGTGGATCATCTGTATGTATACATATGTCCCCTCCCTCTTGGACCTCCCTCCCACCCACCCATCCTACCCATCTAGGTCACCACAGAGCACTGAGCTGAGCTCCCTGTACTTTACAGCAGGTTCCCCCTAGCTATCTATTTTACACATGGTAGTGTATATATGTCAATCCTAATTTCCCAATTCATTCCACCCCCTTCCCACCCATGTTGACATGTCCATTCTCTACATCTACGTTTCTATTCCTGTCCTGAAAATAGGTTCATCTGCACCATTTTTCTACATTCTACATACATGCATTAATATATGATATTTGTTTTTCTCTTTCTGACTTACTTCACTCTGTATGACACTTTTTAGGCCTATCCACGTCTCTACAAATAACCCAATTTCATTCCTTTTTATAGCTGAGTAATATTCCATTGTATATATGTACCACATCTTCTTTATCCATTCTTATGTTGATGGACATTTATGTTGCTTCCATGCCCTGACTATTGTAAATAGTGCTGCAATGAGCATTGTGGTGCATGTGTATCTTTGAATAAAGGCTTTCTCTGGGTGTAGGTTAGGAGTGGGATTGCTGGGTCATATAGTAGTTCTATTGTTAGTTTTTAAAGAAATCTCCATACTGCTCCACATTGGCTATATCAATTTACATTTCCACCAACAGTGCAAGAAGGTTCCCTTTTCTCCACACCTTCTCAAACATTTATTGTTTGTAGATATTTAATGACCATTCTGACCAGTGTGAGCTGATAAGTTGTAGCTGTGATCTGCATTTGTCTAATAATTTGTCATGTTGAGCATCTTTTCATGTGCTTTTTAGCCATCTGTAAGTCTTCTATGGAGAAATGTCTATTTAGATCTTCCCCTCGTTTTCTAATTGGGTTATTTGTTTTGTTTTGTTTTATTTTTATATTGAGCTATATAAACTGTATATTTTGGAGATTAATCCCTTGGTTGTTTCATTTGCAGATACTTTCCCCCTTTCTGAGGGTTAACCTTTTGGTTTGTTGATGGCTTCCTTTGCTGTGCAAAACTTTTAAGTTTCATTAGGTCCCATTTGTTTATTTTTGTTTTTGTTTTGATTACTCTAGGAGGAGGGTCAAAAAAGATCTTGCTACGAATTATGTCAAAGAGTGTTCTTATGTTTTTCTCTAAGAGTTTTACAGTGTCCGGTCTTACATTTAGAGATTTTTTAGTTTATTTTTGTTTATGGCATTAGGGAGTGTTCTAATGTCATTCTTTTATATGTAGCTGTCCAGTTTTCCCAGCACGACTTATTGAAGAGGCTGTCTTTTCTCCATTGTATATCTTTGCCTCCTTTGTCATAGATTAGGTGACCATAGGTGGGTGGGCTTATCTCTGGACTTTCTTTGCTGTTCCATTGATCTATGTTTCTGTTTTTGTGCCAGTACCATACTGTCTTGATTACTGTAGGTTTATAGTATAGTCTCAAGTCAGGGAGCCTGATTCTTCCTGCTTTGTTCTTCTTTCTCAAGGTTGCTTTGGCTATTTGGGGTTTTGTGTTTCCATACAAACTGTAAAAATTTTGTTCTAATTCTGTGAAAAATGCCATTGGTAATTTGATAGGGATTTCATTGAATCTGTAGATTGATTTGTGTAGTATAGTCATTTTCACAATATTGATTCTTCCAATCCAAGATCATGGTATATCTCTCAATTTGTTTTTGTCACTTTTGATTTTTTTCAACAGTGTCTTACAGATTTCTGAGTACAGGGTTTTTCTCTCCTTAGGTAGGTTTATTCCTACGTATTTTATTCTTTTTGTTGCAATGGTTTCATTAATTTATCTTTCTGATCTTTCATTGTTAGTGTATAGGAATGCAAGAGATTTCTGTTCATTAATTTTTATACTACAACTTTACCAAATTCATTGATTAGCTCTAGTAGTTTTCTGGTGGCATCTTTAGGATTCTCTATGTATAGTATCATGTCATCTGCAAAAAGTGACAGTTTTACTTCCTTTTTTCCAATTTAGATTTCTTTTATTTCTTTTTCTTCTCTGATAGCCATAGCTAGGACTTCCAAAACTCTGTTGAATAATAGTGGTGAGAGTGGACATCCTTGTCTTATTCCTGATCTTAGAGGAAATATTTTCAATTTTCACCATTGAGAATGATGTTGGCTGTGGGTTTGTCATATATGGCTTTTATTATGTTGATGTAGGTTCCCTCTATGCCCACTTTCTGGAAAGTTTTTATCATAAATATATGTAGAATTTTGTCAAAAGTTTTTCTGCATCTATTGTGTTGTTCATATGGATTTTATTCTTTAATCTGTTAATATATATATATCACATTGATTGATAGATATTGAAGAATCCTTCCCTCACTCGGGTAAATCTCACTTGATCATGTTTCACAATCTTTTTAATATGTTGTTGGATTCAGTGTGCTAATATTCTGTTGAGGGATCTTGTGTCTATTTTCATTAGTTATATTGGTCTGTAATTTTATTTTATTTTTTGATATCTTTGGTTTTTGTATCAGGGTGATGGTGGCTTCATAGAATGAGTTTGGCAGCTTTCCCTGCAATTTTTTGGAAGAGCTTGAGAAGGATTTGTGTTAACTCTTCTCTAAATATTTGATAGAATTTGCCTGTGAAGTCATATGGTCCTGGACTTTAGTTTGTTGGAAATTTTTAAAATATAGTTTCAATTTCATTACTTGTGATTGGTCTGTTCATATTTTCTATTTCTTCAGTTCAGTCTTGGAAGGTTGACTTTTCTAGTAGTCTCTTATGAACCTTTGTATTTCTGCAGTGTCAGTTGTAATTTCTCCTATTTCACTTCTAATTTTATTGATTTGAATTCTCTCCTTTCTTTTTTTTTTTTTTTGATAAGTCTGGCTAAAGGTTTACCAGTTTTGTTTATCTTTTCAAAGAACAAACTTTTAGTTCCATTGATTTTTGCTATTGTTTTCTTCATTTCTATTTCATTTACTTTTGCTTTGATTTTTATGATTTCTTTCCTTCTTCTAACTTTAGATTTTGTTGTTCTTCTTTCTCTAGTTGCTCTAAGTGTAAGGTTAGGTTATTTATTTGAGATTTTTTCTTGTTTCTTGAGGTAAGACTGTATTTCTATAAACGTCCCTCTTAGAACTGCTTTTGCTGCATCCCATAAGTTTTGGGTTATTGTGCTTTCATTCTCATTTGTATCTTTGTATTTTGTTTCTTTCCTCTTTGATTTATTCAGTGATCTCTTCGTATTTAGTAGTGCATTATTTAGCTTCCATGTGTTTGTGTTTTTTACAGTTTTTTTCCCTGTAATTGATTTCTAATCTCATAGCATTGTGGTTGGAAAAGATGTTTGATATGATTTCAATTTTCTTAAATTTACCGAGGCTTGATTTGTGACCCAGGAGATGATTTATCCTGGAGCATGTTCTGTGTGCACTTGAGAAGACAGTGTATTCTGCTGCTTTTGGATGGAATATCTTATAAACATCGATTAGGGCTCTCTGGTCTATTGTGTCATTTAAAGCTTGTGTTTCCTTATTAATTTACTGTGTGAAAGATCTATCCATTGGTGTAAGTGGAGTGTTACAGTCCCCCATTATTATTGTGTTACTGTCCATTTCCCTTTCTATGGCTGCTAGCATTTACAATATGTATTGAGGTGCTCCTATGTTGGGTGCATAAATATTTACAATTGTTATATCTTCTTCTTGGATTGATCCTTTGATCATTATGTAGTGTCCTTCCTTGTCTATTGTAATAGTCTTTATTTTAAGGTCTATTTCATCTGATATGAGTATTGCTACTCCTGCTTCCTTTTGATTTCCATTTGAATGGAGTATCTTTTCCCATTCCCTCACTTTTAGTGTGTATGTGTCCCTAGGTCTGAAGTGGGTCTCTTGTAGACAGCATATATACAGGTCTTGTTTTTGTATCCATGCAGCCAGTCTGTGTATTTTGTTTGGAGCATTTAATCCATTCCCATTTAAAGTAATTATTGATATGTATGTTTCTATTACCATTTTCTTAATTGTTTTAGGTTTGCTTTTGTGGGTATTTTTCTTCTCTTTTGTGTCCTGCCTAGAGAAGTTCCTTTAGCAGTTGTAAAGCTGGTTTGGTGGTGTTGAATTCTCTTAACTTTTGCTTGTCTGTAAAGGTTTTGAGTTCTCCATCAAATCTGAATGAGATCCTTGCTGGGTAATCTTGTTTGTAGGTTTTTCCCTTTCATCACTTTAATATGTCCTGCCACTCCTTTCTGGCCTGCTTGGTGGATATTTCCTTTCCCATGTTAGAGATGTTTTTCACTATAATCTCTTCAAATATTTTCTCAGATCCTTTCTCTTTCTCTTCTTCTGGGACCCCTATAATTCAAACATTGGTGCACTTAATGTTTCCCAGAAGTCTCTGAGCCTGTCTTTTTTTCTTTATTCTGCTCCTCGGCAGTTATTTCCACCATTCTGTCTTCCAGCTCATTTATTCGATTAGTTCTTCTGTCTCAGTAATTCTACTATTCATTCCTTCTAGTGTATTGTTATTTCAGATATTGTATTGTTCATCACTGTTTGTTCATTCTTTAGTTCTTCTAGGTCTTTGTTAAACATTTCTTCTATTTTCTCGATCTGTGCCTCCATTTTATTTCTGAGATTTTGGATCATCTTTACGATCATTACTCTGAATTCTTTTTTTAGTCGGTTGCCTATTTCCTCTTCATTTATTTGGTCTTGTCAGTTTTTACCTTGCTCCTTCATTTGTAACATTTTTTTTGTCATCTCAGTTTTTTGATAGGTGGGGCTGTGTTCCTGTCATTCTGTTTGTTGGCTTATGGTGCCCAGCACTGGAGTTTGCAAGCAGTTGGGTGGAGTTGGGTCTTGGTTCTGAGATAAGGACCTCTGGGAGACCTCACACTGATTAATATTCCCTGGGACCTAAAGTTCTCTGTTAGTCTAGCAGCTTGGACTCAGAGCTCCCACCACAGAAGCTCAGGCCTGACTCCTGGCCTTGGAACCAAGACCCCAAAAACCACATGGCATTGTGAAGGAAATTTTTAAAACAGGCAACAATCAGAAAGGAGCAGAACAATAACAAAGAATAAAAAAATAAAATTAGGAAAATAAAAAAATATATTAAAAAAATAACATTAAAAATGAGACAAGAAAACAAAATAGAACCACAATAGCAAAAAAATAATAATAATAAACTTAAAAAAAATAAAAATAAAAATAAAAAATAAAAAAAATTTAAAAAGTAAAAAAATTCCCTGGTGCCTATTCTATCAGTGTCCTTGACCCCATGGTGAGCTACAGCCAACCCCCACTTCCCCAGTAGGCTTCCAAGACCTCTAGGTAGGTCTCTGGTCCTGCTGTGTCAGCCCTGCTTCTGTGTGAGTTCCTCTCACCAGTGTCTGTTCCTAAAGCTAGCCCAGAGCACACTTGCCTGCACAGGTCTACACAGCAGTGTCTGCAGAGGCTGGCACAGCAAGAGCGGGCCTTGTATGGGTGCAGCGTTCAGCCTGCCTGGGCCCACGTGACCAGAGGAGGCCCTGTCAGTGACCACCCTTAGGCTGCCAGGACCCATACAGCCAGAGGAGGCTTTGGCAGAGGCAGGGCTCAGGGCTGGGACCTGTGTGACTCTCAGAGACTTTGATGGTGGTGGGGCTCTGGCCCAGTTGCCACACAGATGGAGAGCACCCTGGTGGGTGTGGGGCTCAGGTCCGTGACCCACTTGGCCAGAAGAGGCTTTGTCAGGGCAGCGCATGTGCTGTCAGGTCCTACATTGCCTGTGGAGGCATGGTAGGGAGTGGTATGCAGGTCTGCTAGGACCTGAATAGCCAGAGGAGGCACCGCTGTGGCAGGGTTCAGGCCTGGGACACCGCGGGTCAGAAGACACTTTGGTGGGTGGGGGGGTTCAGGCCCAAGACCCACGTGGCTGAAGGGGCCCCAGTGTGCTTCAGGCCTGGAGCCACAGCAGGCTCACCAGGCCTAAGCAGGCAGGGGAGACCCTGGCCTTGTTACCCTCTGATCCCCTGATATCCAAATGTCCTTCTCCATTCCCGCTGATCCCCTTTCCATGTGTGGACCCCTCCAAGCATGGGAGCCTCTCCTTTTCCCCAGTACCCATTCAGGGGTGCCGGTCCTGTCCTGACTCCACGTTTTTCTCACCCTCCATCCCTCCCACATCTTATGTGGTAACTCGGGGATTTCCTGTCCCCTTAGGTGTCTGAAGTCCCCAACCAGTGCCTAGTAGATGCCCTACTTGTGAGGAGACACAAACTCCATGTCCTCTTACTCTGCCATCTTGACTTTGCCCCTTCCACATGTTTACTTAGCAAGTTTCCAGGGTTTATTTGCAATCACCTTTGTCTATAGCCCAAACTCTCATAAAATAGATATAATGTATTCTTACTTTATTTTCATCTCTATCTCACCACCTCATATAATCTATACTTGTTTCCTTTCTCTAATTCTACAATGCTCTTTTATACCTTTTACCTTGGCATATAGTATATATTACTGCAACATGGACATCTCTTTAATCTTCTTTTCATATTGCATATATATATTCATTTTTTTCATACACAGATAAAAAATATATTCCTCTATGAAGCTTTCTCTAATTTTCTAGATGAATTTGTCTCTACTTTCCCAATTTTTTTTTTTTTTTTTACGGTACTTGGGCCTTAACTGTTGTGGCCTCTCCCTTTGCGGAGCACAGGATCCGGATATGCAGGCTCAGTGGCCATGGCCCACAGGCCTATCCGAACGGTGTCATGTGGGATCTTCCTGGACCGGGGCACCAACCTGTGTCCCCTGCATTGGCAGGCGGACTCTCAACCACTGTGCCACCAGGGAAGCCTCCAAATTCTTTATCACAGTTTTATTTAACACATGAATCAAAATTATTTATATTTCAGTGTCTCCATAAAATTTTGAGTGCATTTTAAGCAGAAAAAATTGTTTTGTTTTCCCAACATAGAACACTATCTGACATATTTAGGTAGTCAAATAAATCAAAGAATAACCAAAATAACATATTTTCGAAAATTTAAATTCTTGAGATCAGTCAGTTTATATTGGCTTTATAATATTTCTAGTTAAAAAGGCAACTATTTTTAAACTATAAAGTGGAATAAGATGACTAATTTACCATAGAGATATTTTGAGATGAAATAAAATGTATAAATAATTATTAAATGTTATTTTTAAATTTTCTAAAAAACAACAGCTATTCCTGGAATTAAGAAAACACATGCTATGAATATGATATAATGTGACTTACTACTTAATCCTAAAAATAGGCGATGTGAAAAAGAACACAGCTGTGCCCTTTAAAAAGGGAGTAGCTGTGTCACTCTTGTGGAAAAGAGAGATAGGTACCCAAAAGATTCAGGAACATTTATTAAAAGCACCAGGGAAAGCTCTGAGGAAAAGACTCACAAAGTGAAGCTTAACATCTTCCCCAAATTATGCAGAGAATATTACTGGACCTAAAGGAGAAGAGAATGGAAGGGTCTTGGTGTTAATAATAGAAGAAAAGTAAAGGTAATTTCAGGAGGTATTGAAGAGAGAGAGAAATATAATAGCTGGTCTTGAGAAAAGAGTACACTAGGAAATTAGAAGAAGGAAGGCTCTTTCTGAAGCAGAAAGATGAGGAAAGGTTTTCTGTACAAAATTCAGCCTTGACTATAGTTCACAAAGAAAATAAAGAAGGTGGGGGCAGTGAACTTAACAGGAAAGACCAAAGATAATTTGAAGAGGAGGGCTATGCTTGAGAAAATTGAATCTTAGATTAACAAAACTTGCAGGAACTGACAACTAGAAAAAGGAACAAAGAAATATACCAAAAGAAAGAGAAGAAAAGAGGGATACCAAGGAAATTCTGTAGGTGACCTAAAGTCACAGAAATGCTTCTGCAGACTCATTCCCTAGCTAACTATAGCACAGGCAACAAAAGACCAGAGAATTTTAGAGCTTAACCTGAAGAGCTCTTAGGAAAAATTCTAAATACATAAAAATCAGAGGGAGTATTTATTTTATTTTATTTTGTTTTGTTATTTTTTCCACAATGGAACTAACTGGATGATACTTGCTATGGTTAATGAGAAATAGAATACAAGAAAGAGCAATATAGGTAAGTGTATTATTTAAACCAAAATAGTATGTTTAACAGACATGAATTCTGAGTAGGAAAATGTGAATTAGGTAATCAAAATAGAATTATAAATGTACATAAAAATAAAACAGTATTTAAAGATGAAGCACCTTCTCTGAATCTGATTTGAAGAACAGTGTTAAGGGGACAAGCCTCTGGGAAAGGAAATATGTACTTTGTATGATAAGTAACCAAATCTCTAGAAAACAGGTTCAAAACAAAAGGAATACACCAGACAAATTGACTGCATTTCTGCTGTATAATATAATAAGGGAAGTTAAACATACTCACTTTTATAGCAAAAACCACAATTAGTCCCTCTAAAGCTGGGATGTTTAATTGAAATCTGAGGAGGATATGCTCATTGCTTTTGAAATAAGAATAAATTCTAAAAAGCAAGGGAATAATGGAGGGGGTGAAAATGAAATCTATGTTTTTCATTTCAAGATAGGCAAGAAAATTTGGGTCACCTTATAAACTGAAAAGAGGGCTCTCAGGGAAGGAGTAATGGCCAAGGCTTACATTAGATTGAATGTGATCAAAAGAAAAAATATATTTATTTTGGAGCCTGCATTAGGGAGACTGCATAGAGCCTTTGAAAGGCTACAGAGACAAGCAGAAATTAATTTAAAGGGTGGTTTTACCACTTTATAGCTGAGTTTTAAATTAATTAATTAATTAATTAATTTTAAGGCCTAATTGAACTTCCAACTAGAGCACAATGTCCATGAAAACAGGCTTTTGAACTTGGCTGGCATTACTCACTGCTATATTCACAGAGCCTATAATTTGGCCATTTAATTTCATTTTAAAGGTAGACATGTGTTGGGACTCAGGGATGGCCATCCTAAAGTATACTACAATGACAAGTTGATTATTTTGAATTAAAGTTATTTAAGAAATGGCCAGTGCAGGAGGGACATTCTTTTTTTTTTCTTTGCGGTACGCGGGCCTCTCACTGTTGTGGCCTCTCCCGTTGCAGAGCACTGGCTCCGGACGCGCAGGCTCAGCAGCCATGGCTCACGGGCCCAGCCGCTCCGCGGCATGTGGGATCTTCCCGGACCGGGGCACGAACCCGTGTCCCCTGCATCGGCAGGCGGACTCTCAACCACTGCGCCACCAGGGAAGCCCGGGACATTCTTTTTATATCTGCTGTCTTCTTAGATACGATCCTCCACTTAAAATTGCTTTGGTCATCCCCTTTCCAACCCCAGCTTGACTGAGATATTATTGACATATAGCTTATGTAAGTTTAAGGTGTACGATGGCCACTCTTCTTATAGCAACTACTTTGCCTTTGAAACTCAGGTAAGTGCTTCCCCTGATGCCCTAGTCTCATTTAAACACTAATCTTTCCCCACAAGATTCATACATATTTTAGTTGAAGACTACATCACATTGCACTGAGATTATTAACTCTATTCCTTGCTAGACTATAAGTTCTTTGAGAAAAGATAGTGTTTCATGTAACTTGTTTTCCCACAAGCCCTGGGAAAAAGGAGGTACTCAGTAAAGGGATATTGGATAAATTTATAGATGGATGAATGTTGTGCCTTCTACTTGAATGATTTTATCTTGTATCAAATAAATAAAATTGTAAATAGGCTCATGAAAGCTTTCAACTGAGAAGAGCAATTTCCAATATCAGGTAAGAATGGTGCCTATAGTGATTTTTGTTCCCTAATTGCAATGTAAAAGAAATAAAAATCATTTTGGAATTTTTTTTTCATTTCAATAAGGCAGAAATAAGTACCAAACTTCCAAGAAATTATGCAATGAATGCCTCCCTCACACCTCCATATCACAACAAAAGAACAATGGTGTAAGCAGATTTGAAAAGTCTTATTCCGGCTTCTAGTCTCAAGTCCAGTGTGTAAAAAGCTTGGAAGTGACCCCAGCTAAACAAACTGGAAAATCAACAACTCCTCTTAGATATGTAAGGTCACAAGGCAAACCACATTCCCCAAAATTGTATAGACAAACAGGTGAGTACAGAGAAGTACAACTTACTGAAGCAGAAACCCATGAGCAAAAATCTTCACAGGAACCAGAGCCAGGGAAGAAAATCTGAACTCTAAGTGATGAATTACAATTACAGTTACAGTAAAGCTCAGTGTGAACAAGTCTGAGAGTTAAAAACTCCAATGGGCACACACTCATAGGGGGACCCTACACTTTTGTGAGTTTTACTTACAGAGACCCCACTAGGTTTTTATAGTGAATACCAAAGGAAAAATTCCCTCCAGCTTTCGATAGGAGGAGGGTAAAATAAACCATCTTGAAAAATCCCAGAGCATTCAGTTCTTCCTAACAAGCTCTGCCCTCAAGGAGAAACTAGTTACCTAGAGCTTAACCTACTGGAGTTTTATCACAGCCTAACTGACCTGGGGGAAGAGAAATATGAACATCAACTGGCTCCAACCTTTCACAGGAAGAAAGGGCAATAATATAACTTTAGCCCACTCTAGCCATACTGTTCCACCAAAAAGGAGAGGGAACTGAGAAATACTCATGAAGTTCACAGTCCAGAGGCATCAGAGAACTATAGAATGATTTACCTCCCCCTACAACTTACCACCACATTACTAAAAGCCTATTTACAGCAGTTCCTTTTACACAGTATATAATATCCAGCTATGAACAAAAAATGTCAGGGCAGCTAGACTTCATTAAAGTTGAAAAAAATTTGTACTCTGAGAAACATATTGTCAAGAGAATGAAAAGACAAGCCAGAGACTGGGAGAAAATATTTGTAAAAGATATACCTGATGAAGAAATTGTTTCCAAAGTACACAAAAAACATTTAAAATGCAACAACAAGAAGACAAATAATCCAATTAAAATGTGGGCCAAAGACCCTAACAGACACCTCACCAAAGATGACATGCAGATCATAAATAAGCATATGAAAAGATGCCCCACATCATATGTCATCAAGGAATTATAAATTAAAACAATGAAAAACTACATACCTATTAGAATGGCTAAAATCCTGAACACTCACAACTCCAAATGCTGGTGAGGATACGGAGCAATAGAAACTCTCATTCATTGATGGTGGGAATGCAATATGGTACAGCCACTTTGGAAGATAGTTTGATGATTTCTTACAAAACTAAACATATTCTTGTCATACAATCCAGCAATTGTACCCTTTGGTATTTACCCAAAGTAGTGAAAGAGTTATGTGTACACAGAAACTTGCACACATATGCTTATAGCAGCTTTATTCAAACTTGTCAAAATTTGGAAGCAATCAAGATGTCCTTCAGCAGGTGAATGGATAAATAAACTGTGGTACATCCAGAAAATTGAATATTATTCAATACTATAAATGAATGAGCTACTAACACATGAAAACACATGAAGGAACCTTAAGTGTACATTAATAATTGAAAGAAGCCAATCTGAAAATGTTACAAATGGCATGGAAAGGAAAAATTTACAATGTTCTGGAAAGGGAAAAATATCAATACAATATTCTGGAAAGGGAAAAATATCAATACAATAAAAAGATTAGTGATTAATAGGGGTTAGTGGGGAGGAATGGATGAATAGGTAGAGCACAGAGGATTTCTAGGACAGTGAAAATACTCTGCATGATATTATAATGATGGATACATGTCATTATACATTTAGCCAAACCCATAGAATGTATAAGAACAAGAGTGGATCCTAATGTGAACCATGAACTTTGGGTGATGTCAATGTAGGTTCATCCACTGTAACAAAGGTATTACTCAATTATTGAGGGGATTGTTGATCATGATGGAGGCTCTGCATATGTAGGGGCATGAGAAAAATCTCTGTGCCTTCTCAATTTTGCTGTAAATCTCAAATTGCTCTAAAAATTAAAGTCTATTTTTTAATAAGTCACACTAAATTCAAGAGCATATTTTTTGCATGCTTTATCTGAAGAAATCAGACCTGGGGCCAGACAGTTCCTTTATTTACAGTGGATTCTTTCAGTCATTTAGAACCAGGTGTTTTCATAGTTAGGGTAATGCACACTGACAGCTCAAGGTACATTCTGTGGTCTCACCTCCCCCTTCACACCTGTACAACAAACCCAACAAAAACATTATCTTGTTTGCAATTAGTCAAAGTATGCATAGGTTTTGTTTTTTTGTTTTTGGTTTGTTTGTTTGCTCCTTCCTTTAATTAAAATGCTTTTGAATAATTCCTACCTTATTTAAGTGAGAACAACATGCTAATTTTACAGCTTGGATTCATAAGAAAAGAAATAAAATCAGAAAAATACCTCATCCTTGTTAGTTACATTTTTTTTTTTTTCTGATGTTAAG
>RJWK010025595.1:0-27586 GCA_004363435.1 Platanista minor | reverse complement strand
AAAGTGAAATATTTCAAACATGCAGGGAAATCAGAAAGTAATACAAAATATATGCAGCTACATTCAGAATTAACAAATGGGAATTTTGTCATTTGCTTCAGATAGCTTTGAAAGAAATATATATATATATCAAAATTTCTTTATATGTAATGTCTCAAAGTAAATATTAAAGTCCCCATATCACAGTTTTTATTTCCTTCCTTCCCTCACAGAAGTAAACACTACCCTATAGAAGCTGTGCAGCCATCTGAGCTACTATTTCCAATATTGGAACCATGAGAAAATTCACATTTTGTCAGACTTAAAACTTATGCAATTTTTATATAGAAAAAAACACAATATTAAGAATTTAAAATTAGGCACAAAAGTTTATACTTCTTTAAAAAGTGAAGCATAATTGAAAAAACGTTAAACTGACAAATGTTACATAAATGACAAATCCAGAAAAATAACATAACGTTTTATTAACTAAAGGCTTGACTCACCTCTATAATACTTTTTCCCTACAGTTTTGGCTGCATATTCTTTGACTGACACTTCAAATTGGAATGCTTTAGAATATCATTTTCTATAGAGAGAATAGAAAGATAATTCAATCTTTTCTCCAACACAGTGGATTACAAGTTGTTTCTTTATTATTGACAGTTTAGAATAACTTGTTTAAGTTTTAATTCATCTTGGGAATGTCTTGTAAACTTGAGGGATAGTTGTCCATTTGGGGAAAATTTAAGTTTTCTTCATATATGAGCTGTAATATTTCAAGGTAAATCAAGTTTTCTTGTGCAGTGACTTATCTTAATTACCCTTTGAGTTGATGACACTGACTAATCTACCCATGTCTTCTGGCTGGATACCTTTAGTCAACATTCATGTTCACATATGACCTCTGGCCCTACACCTGTATGTGCTGATGCTAGGTGATTTAGCACAGAGGGTGGTAGGAGTGCTCCCGGAAGCCATTCCTGCTTGGAGATGTGCATAGAAGGGAAGTGACTGAAGTACAAAAACATATTCCCCAGATGAAATATATCTCCGATTCAGCTTTCCCATAGCAGCTCCTAAAACTCCTCATGGCCATTCCAATGTCACTGGCACCAGAAGAAATGCAAAGGGAAAAGTGGAGTGGAAAGACTTGGTCTTAACTGATTACTGTTAAAATATCTGAATTTTGCAAGATTTAGGAAAACATACGACTATGAGAACAGCAGACTAGGATGCCTCCCAAGACTTTGGAAGAGGTTCATAAGGGAGAAGTCTGCTTCTGAAGTTTCCATTAGTGTCATAGCAAATCTGCCTTTGATGACCACATATATGATGCCGAGTCTGCAGACCACACCCTCCCCTAGTCTATAATGGTGTCTTTGTGCAAATGGGCAAAAAGCTGCTCCTCTAAGGGGATGCATCTCCATGAGTGAACGGCTTCATGATCAATAAGCATCTTCGTACAAGTAACATGGTGCTGCATCCTTCAATCAAGTGAAAACCAGAGAGGGGCAAGGCTTGGCAAGAAGGCTGGGAGTTAGATTTTGTCCCCTGCTCATTCTTTCAGCCTGTTACTCCACATGGGCACAATCCTATGCCCTAACCCTGTATTCACACACTCAGAAGCAGGATGTAGTATATTCTCATGTGATTTAAAGTTTTCTTTGAATGGAATCATGCAGACACATCATTCTTCAATTATCTGTCTCATATGGTAGGTTTTCGAGAAATACTCGTGATAATTTGAACAGGTACACGGATAGATATAATTCAGTCATTTTGCTTCGAATACTGTATTCCATTGTTTGAGTATTTCAAATTACATTTATCATTCCCCACTCTACTTAACATTAAATCTATGGTCCCCTCTTTTTTCTTTTATAAATAGAGCAGCAATGAACATCTTGGATATATTTCCTTGTGTTAATGAAAGCTTCCATTCTATTTAACTGGAAGTGGGATTGCTGGGTTGTACAGTTAGGCGCATATTTAATTTTACTAGATAGTTCCAAACTTTTCTCCAATGTATTTGAAACTATTTATATTTCCTCCAGTATCATATGAATTCCTGACTCCATATTTAAAAAAATAATAATTGTTTTTGTAGATTTATACTTTCACCAGTTCAAAAAGGAGGGAAATTTTATCTAATTTTATTGTAAAGTGTGATTTTTGTGAATACAAGAAAAGTTGAAGAGTTTAAAAAATATCTATCACTGTTCTAGTTCCCTGTATTGTAAATTGAATATTTGTATGCTTTTTTCCCCCCATTTTTCTATTGAGTTGTTTGATTTAAAATAAAAACCTAGGGCTTCCCTGGTGGCGCAGTGGTTGAGAGTCTGCCTGCCGATGCAAGGGATAAGGGGTTCGTGCCCCGGTCCGGGAAGATCCCACATGCCACGGAGCGGCTGGGCCTGTGAGCCATAGCCGCTGAGCCTGCGTGTCCGGAGCCTGTGCTCTGCAAGGGGAGAGGACACAGCGGTGAAAGGCCTGCGTACCACAAAAAATAAAATAAAATAAAATAAAAACCTAAATTGACAGCATTTAAAAAACTATTTCATGAACGCTAATATTTTTGGGGTATATGGGTTACAAATACATTTTTCCATTCTTTGATTGTCTTTCAATTTTGTTATAGGGAATTTTTCACACAGAACATTTTAATGTTAATGTAGTTATATTAGCTTTTTTATTTACGGTTTTCATTTTTAACATTTTTTTTAGGTATTCATTTCTTAACCCAGGTTAGTTAAAAATATTCTATTTTTATCTAAATTATCTAAAATAGATTATACTTTAAATTATTAGACATTTTAATAGTAATCTTTAATCCATTTAATTTTTTTTTTTTCTGTGTAGTATGAGGTAGGAGTCTATTTATGTTTGTTTTTACTTAGAAGCATCCAGTTTTTCTCCAATGACGTTTATTGAATTGCTCATCTTTCATCTCTGACCTGCAATTCCAGCTCTGCCACATGCCAAGTTTCCTTGCGTGAGTGGGATGTTTCTGGGCTGTTTATTCTGCCCCACATATTAGTTTGCTTATTCCTATAACATACTGATTTTTTTTTTTTTTTGATTCAACATATTGAATCTCTTGTGATTTTGTTTGAAATTTCGTTTTGTGTGTTGATTACCTTGGTATAAAATGGCACCTTAATGATAGTTTATTCTTCCTACCTATAAACGCAGTCTATACCTCTATTAATTTGGTCCTTGGACCAAAGTAGTATCAGAAGCATTCAGGGACAGATGAATCAAATTAGCCTAGGAGTGGAGTCATTGGGCTATAAGTGGAAACATTCTGGAGGCAGATGACTTTTAAGTGATATCTGGGCACTGACTGAGCTTTCTTTGCCTGGATATTGGACTGTAGCCTAGCGAGAGTTTAATGTTTGTAAACATTGAACACAAGTGCAGAAATTGTTAGTAGAGTTTATAATTCTAACACTCACTCATGGTATAAGACAAAGAGTGTAAAAGTACAAAGGGGTACCATTTTTCCTTCTTTCTCAGGTCCAGCAGGACTTTCCACACATGGAGAGAGCCATCCGCCTTGTGTGTGCTGTAGGTAACCACAAGCCAAGGGAAAAGCTGAATTCAGAGCCACCTCAATTCCACTAAGTTCTGAATCTTAGCTAAATGTAGTTAGAACTTATACCAGAAATAATGGCATACACTTCCACCACTGCATTGATGGTCTGCAGTTTCACAGAAATTAGTGGGGGGTTTTGTTTTTTGTTTTTCGTTTCTGTTTTGTTTTTAAATCTTTCTCAGGACTTGGTGAACTCATGGAATCTAAGGACTCATATGTATGGAAGTTCTCAAGCATTATATCTTTGAATGTCGTCTCTTCCCCATTCTTTCATTTATTTGACCTAGAATTCCTTTAAGACGTATTTGGATATCCTCAATATTTCTCACAGTCGCTTCAGATCTTTGTAATAACTTTTCTTTCTTTACATCTCCGAGCTATTTTCTGCACGATGTTTTGAGGTTTCCACTTGAAGAGCTGTGAAAATTTGAGATTTTACGCTTTTTGCAATCAAGTTAGCTTGTCACAATTTTACACATACACTAGTAGGGAAACAGAAGTCCTATGGGTCAGAGACAAAGAGATTCACTATTCACAGCAAAAGCAACAGCAAGAGTTACATTGTAGCTTTGGTTGGACAAGCCTCAACTCCCATGAAGTGTGACGGTGAAGGCCAAGTAATACCTAAATACACAGCAAGCTGTGATGTGTTATAGAAGAGAAACCCTGAGTTGAGTAGACTCTGATCTTACATAGAGGCTGCTGGCCAAACTGCTTTCCTCTTCTCCAGAGAGAGAGACATGAGTTTTATCACCCTTGCAGGAAAGCAATTGTCTCTTGGGAGGAAAGGAAATATCTCTAGGTTTATTACGTGAAATATCTCCAGGGAGAGAAATCTCAAAATCTCTCCAGAAAGAGTCACCATCTTTATCTTTACTTACCCAAAATATTAATAAATTCTCTGTAGAGGGAGTTTCTCTATCTTTCTGGGGCTGCCTGCTTGTATAAACATTCCTGAAAAGATAGTCCTGGAACACATGGATTGTTCATTTCTGGATGTGCAAAAATGTGATAAATTCATAGAGAATTATCTCCCAGTATAGATTATCTTCCCTATATGAATCCTCTCTTGAGATGTTCTAATCTATTTTTTAACTTATGGAGTAAATTTTAATTTGTTTATGTAATTCTCATTTTTAAAATGTCATTCGTTTTCAAATTTTTTAAATATCTTCTTCTGTTCTTGAATTTAAATTACTTTTTAAAACTCTCTTTAAATATTATTTTAAAATCCCTTTCAAATGGTCCTGTTATTCCTAATTCTTGCTGTGCTAATTTTCCTTTTCGTTGGGTTAGTTTACTTATTTTTACTATTAGTGGTTTTATTTCCTCTTGTGTGTTTTTTGTTTTTATTTGTTTGTTTGTTTTGGTGAAAGCAACATGTGCTTTGAGTTATAGAGGTACCTCCACCCTCTCATGTTTGCATCTGCCAGAACTCTAGGGTTTTTCTAATTTCATATCAATTATTCCACTGAATGTTTTGGTTTGGGATTTTCACCCCAAAAGAGTGGGGGTAACTTTAGACCATCCACTTTTATCCACAGTTCCAACTACATTTTCTAAGTCCTACTGTTTTTTTAGTGCCTAGCACATAGCAACTAAAATATATTGAGCATTTATTATGTGCCGGGTACTGTGCTAAGTGCTTCACATATATTATCTTACTTTACCCTTGCTCTAGCCTTGAAATGTGTACAATTATTCATCTTATTTTATGGATGGAAAGGTGAGACTTGCCAAGATGAAATTATATTCCCATAATCACAAAGCTATTAGTGGTAGAACTAAGATTCAAACACAAGCCATGTGGCCTTAGAGCTCCTACTCTTAACTTCTATATTAAGTATCCCTCGAAGTGGACAAAAAGAATATGTGCTAAGTGAATGAATGAATGAATGAATGATCTAGTAAAAATTCCTAAATAAAAGCTGCTAGTTCTCCTCCCCATGACCTCCCACACCCTTCTCCCAAGGTCAGTGTCTGAATGTCCGCAATCCCATCAACTCAACCACAGCAACTGTGATGATTAAACAAACAAACAAACCTGCAGAACAATCAGAACTACTGCTATTGTCTCTGAAAGATGTAAACGTTTTTCAGAGTCTTCCCACTGGCATGTAAAATGCTAACAGACTGTACTGAGAATCTCTGCAAAGGCCAGGCGTGCTCAGTCTTAACAGCTGCCATTCCACCGACATCTGCAGCCTTTATTTGTCTGGGTGACGTGTGGCACTTTTGAAGAGGTCTGGGTTTTCAGGAAATGACAAGCCTTGAGTGAGAAGAAACATGAAATAGACCCTAGTTTGAGAGCCATTATCGAGTAGGTAAGACGCGGCAGAATGACTATCCATGAGAGGTAGTCAAGTGCCCCGGCTCTGCAAATGCCATGCAGGAGCATCATAAATTCAGTCTTTTGTGGATATATGGCGACTGTCTTCTAAATTAGGAGTCAGTCAGGATGCAAAATTCTATTTCTAACATTTGCAGTGCAGGACGTGGGGATGGGTATAGGGGATTGGTCCTTTTCCAGAGCGGCAAGGGACCACGTAAGTGAACTTTCTGGCCCTAGACATTGTCAGGATAGATGAAAACATTTCTGATGGGCTAATACGTATGAATAAATAACCATTTTTAAATGCATTTTATTAGATTTTTTTTTTGCGGGACGCGGGCCTCTCACTGTTGTGGCCTCTCCCGTTGCAGAGCACAGGCTCCGGACGCGCAGACTCAGCAGCCATGGCTCACGGGCCCAGCCGCTCCGCAGCATGTGGGATCTTCCCGGACCGGGGCACGAACCCGTGTCCCCTGCATCGGCAGGCGGACTGTCAACCACAGCACCACCAGGGAAGCCCATATTAGATTTTTTAAAGTTACAAAAGTAATACATGATAGTGGTAACATATCAAAGCACTCAGATCTACTTACCTGAGAGGATGATGTTTTGGATTTGCGTTCTTCCATACTTTTCTTTATGCTCTTAAAACATTGAACGTTATGGCTACTGAGGGCCGGCTGGTGGGTGGGGCTGTGTTCACACGAAGCTGGTTGCTTGGCCTTGGGGGGTTCCAGGATTGGTGCAGACTGGCTGGTGGGTAGGGCCAAGTCCTGGCCACTAATAAGCTAAAAGAAAGACTCCAAAATGGTGCTTGTTAGCACCAGAGTCCTTGCAATAGAACGAGCTCCCCAAAATTGGTGTCACCATTGTCTATGTCCCTGTTGAGTAAGGGAGTTCCCATTGTCTCCCATCTCTCCAGGAGGCTTTCCAAGATTAGCAAGTGAGTCTGACCCAGGCTCCTTTCAGGTTACTGCTTCTGCCTTGGGTCTCAGAGCATGTGAAATTTTGTGTGCATCCTTTAAGAGAGGAATCTCGCTTTGCTATAGCTCTCCAGCACTCTTGAAAACAAGCCCCCTCTACTAGCCTTGAAAGCCAGACGTTCTGGAGACGTGTCTTCCCAGTACGGGATCCCAGGGCTGGGGAACTTAGTGTGGGGCTCAGGTCCCTTGCTCCTTGGGGTAAACCTTTGCAATTGTGATTATCCTCCTGTTTGTGAGTTGCCTACTGGCTGGCAGTGTGTGGATCTTGACTGCATCGTGTCTCTGCCTCTCCTACCCATCCCATTGTGGTTCCTTCTTTATATCTTTTGTTTTGGAAAATCTTTTCTGTGTTCAGGTTGTCCTCACAGACAATTGCCGTGTAAATAGTTGTAATTTTAGGGTGCTTTTGGCAAGAGGTGAGCTCAAGGTCTTCTTACTCTGCCATGTGGGTCGCTCCATGACTATATGCCTACTTTTAAAAGGATTAAATGATGCGTACATTTTGTAAGATAAAATTGATATATCATAGTTATTTAACAAGATACAATTCTTTCACCTTCCTTCTCTCTCTTTTTCCTCTTATAGTCTCTGTCTCCCTCCATATACACATTTAAATAGGGAGTTATTAGAATAGACATTTAAAGATAAGGAAAACATATATTTTTCAGCAAATAGTGATTGATATGGGTAACCACATCAGCTTTTCCTCACAGAATCCTTTCCACCTTGGTGCCCAATGATTTCTTGACTTTACACTCTGCATGATCCAAACAGCAGGGCCAGATGACTTAGGAGGGATAGCCCTATGAGACGAGCATTTATCTGATGAAGGAAGATAGTAAAAAGATGCCCAGTGTAGATACAGGCTCAGCATCCCTAAGGGGGTTGCTATTTGTGCAGATATAAGCAGGTTGGATTGTGGCAGACATGATAATGCTTTCTAATAATGCCACAATGTAGGGAAGTACATGTGTAGGGAAGTACACCAAAACGAATTAAATTGGGGGAAACATGTCAAGATGAAGCCCTGGGTGCGAGACAAAAAAATCTACAACATATGCCTAATGTTTCATGTTTTTTATGTAAAACTGGCATTTGTTAAATCCTTTGTTGTTGATAGAGCACTTTCACATAGTACTGTTTCTTTATTCAGCAAATACTTTTTATCAAATAGCTACTGGTGTTAGGGAAGGGGTAAGAAAGAATGTGAATCACAAGGGTCCTGACATTTAAAAAATAGTAACCCAACCTCACTGAACAGGAGTCAGTAAAAGTCCTGGCTCTGATTAGCAAGTCTACCTCTCTTGGGAAACAGTCTGTAAAGGGAATGAACTAAGGGGCAGAAGCATGGGCAGAAATGTTCCTTTCCCAATGAACTGAGGGGAAGTATGGAATCTCTGCCCCTGCTGTTTGTAAGGAACTGATGGGAACACCAGACAAGAAAAGAAATCATTTCAAAACTGCAAGATAAATCCTACCAAAGAGAGGCAAAGGGATGCTCTGAGAGTCTAAAGGAGACAAATCCGGACTGGAGTGAAATCAGCCTGGTTAGGAAACTGTGGGATCTTCCTGCGCAGTAAACAAGATTAACTGAATCCATCGTGGACAATGATAAAATCCAGGAGCCTAAGAACCAAGTGCCCTGCCAGCGATCAGGACTCACATGCACTTCTTTTCATTTGAAATACTGGTCCTTTTGCCTTATAATAATCAACAGTGAAATGTTTACCCTTTTGAAAATAATCATTCTTCCCCAATCCTTTAAAACTAATATTGGATGTTAGACTTGTACCACTGTTCTAAGCACCTTACATGTGTAATATATTTATTGCTCCAAAATACTCTACGAGGCAGATATTGTTAATGTCCTCATTTTACAAATGAAGAAACTGAGGCACAGTGGGGTTAATCACAAATTCAATGACTGGCAAAGCTGGGCTTTGAATCCAGTTTCCTCTGGCATCTGTAAACTTAGTAAGTGGTGCTGTATCACTTTACCACCAACAGAACCTCCCTTAATGAACTTATTCTGAAAGATAATTTTCAAATAGAAGGAAATTGAATCCAGAGGGAAGGACTAAGTTTCAACAAGAATAATATGTAAAGAAACAGGCAGAAGCGTCAACCAAAGCAATGTCTGTACAAAACAGTAATGGAACTACTAATGATTCATTCTGTGGCAGAAAATAAGGAGGAATTAAAACACAGAACATAATAACAGGAGAGGAGAGGAATGCTAAGAGTTTAAGTGTTTTGGGTCCTCATAATTTTCAAGAGACTGGTAAAAAAAAAAGTATTTATATTAGAGTCTCTTTAGGGTGAATGTTCATATTTTAAATATAACATAAGAGAGGCATGAGTCTATATTTTGAACAAATAAATGTATAATAAATGAAAAACATCTGGTCACTCAAAAGAAGGCAGAAAGGGAGAAAAAAACTTAGAAAAAGCAGAATGTATAGAAAGCACAAAATAACATGGTAAAGTAAATCAAAATATATCTGTAATTACCGATATACATTGTAAGAATGAAAGAGATTTACCAGTAAAGAAAAAAGAAAATGAACTATTTAACTACATACTATCTATAAGAAAGGCTGAAAAACTGATGTTGAAAGGGTGGAGAGACATATGTTAGGCAAACCCTAGGCAATAAAAAAATTGATGGAGCAATATTAAAATCAAGCAAATATATTTTAAGGAAAAATTTATTATTAGGGATGAAAACTTTGGTGTATGAGATTATAAGTTGCACTGCATTAGAGAGCTATAACACTCTAAAATCAATAGAATTCAGAGTGGAAATTTACAAATCCACCAATACAGAGACAGTTTGAATACACTTCTCTCAGGAACTGATAGTGGAACAAATGCAAAATTGACAAGTATGTAGATGATGTGAGAAATGCATCAAGCAGCTCAAGCTCATGGACAAGTGTAGAGCCCAATTTATGCTCCATAATTAGAAAACATACATTTCTCTGAAGCGCAGATGAAACATTCATAATAATGGACCAGATATCAAGCCATAAAACAAGTCTGAGTAAGTGGCAAAAAATTATGTCATTTAAAAAAAGCTATAAGAGGCAGGTTTAGGGTGGAAGTAGTTTGTGTACAGCCATTCACTCTTTCAAAGGGTAACAACATCAATTCTGGAAGGGAGTTTAAAGTCACAAGGCCAGGAGTGAAGCCAGGTCAAGAACTGAAAGAGATAAATTAATAATTAAAGATATCATTTTTATGTAGAATCCAAGGAAGCCTAAGTCAGAGAACCAAAGTATAGTGGTGGTTTTCAGGACCGGGGGGTGGGGGAAATGGGTAGATTTTGGTCAAAATGTACAAACTTCCAGATGAACAAGTTCTGGGAATCAAATGTACAGCATGGTGATTATAGCTAATAATACCGTATCATACACTTGAAAGTTACTAAGAGAGTAGATCAAAAAAGAATGTAATTATGTGACAGGATGGAGATGTTAGCTAATGCTATGGTGGTAATCCTTTTGCAATATATGTGTATCGAATTAACAGTTGTACACCATATGTCAATTATGTCTCAATATAGCTGGGAAAAAAGACAAGAATATGATGATCTCAGTCATCTTGCTGCTCAGACACAGTTTGCAGAAGGCATACATTGGTTCTCACCCAGAAGGCATCTTAAAGCCCCTGTTAGTGTGGGGCTTTGGGGACAGATTCATCAAGTTAAAACAGGGTGTCAAGAGTGGGATTCTGTTCTTTACTGACACCTTGCTGTAGAGCTGGCACCTCTCAGTCTTGTTTTAAATTTTTTTTTTTTTACAAGCATACCTCACTTTATTACACTTCATTTATTGTACTTTTCAGATACTGTGTTTTTTACAAATTGAATGTTTGTGGCAACGCTGTCTCAAGCAAGTTTATCGGCGCCGTTTTTCTAATAGCATTTGCTCACTTTCTGTCTCTGTGTTTCATTTTGGTAACTCTCACAACATTTCAAACTTTTTCATTATTATTACATTTGTTATGGTGATCTGTGATCAGTAATCTTTGATATTACTATTGTCATTATTTTCAGGTGCTACAAACCATGCCCACATAAGACGGCAAAATTTATTGATAAATACACATGCTCTAAGTGCTCCACCAACCAGCCATTCCCCATCTCTCTCCCTCTCCTCAAGCCTCCCTATTCCCTGAGATAGAAGAATATTGAAACTAGGCCAATTAATAACCCTACAGTGGCCTCTAAGTGTTCAAGTGAAGGGAAGAGCCACATGTCTCTTTCTTTAAATTAAACTGCTTTAAAATTTTAGTCACACTCACCAATCCAGTGAAAATGCGAAAGCACTGTTTTATTTCCCAGCTCTGTCAAAGGACACTCTTGATTTCTGAGAGTATTTTTGGAGAATTTCTTTCCTTTGGTCGATTTCAAAATAGGTGAAAATATTTCAATCTCTATTTGAATTGAGTTGGTTATTAACTTCCTTTCTAAGCCACTTGTTTGTACTGGGGGCTAGTAAGAATCTAATCCTACAGTAATTTCAGATATATTGCTTTTTATTCATTCATTGTTTTCCCAGCCTATGGAGCACTGTTCTATTGTAATCAAATCACCACAAAACATCAGAAGAATCTTTTGTGGCTAAGCACAGTAGTCTGTATTCCATTCCGGGAAATTTCCACTATTTGAATCACATCATTCAAAAGTCTTTCATACCTCTCACAGTCTACCAAATCATACCCAAAATTCCATAGTTTGATTTTAAAATGTAAGATGGGTGGGTTTTAAGTAGACTGGTAAAAGGCTGGATGGATCACAGCACAAAATGGAAAGGGTGGGGGGTTCCAAAGAGAAAGTGCGTTTTAGGATGACCCAGAATTATGCAGTGACCTAGGTTCTACAAATCTAGCACCACTTTAAAATATGTTCTTCATTTCAGAGAGGTTTAACTCTAGCTCTCAAATCTCATGATCAGTAGAGTATAATCACAAGCCCTCAAGGGAGACTAATTTATTCCTCACCCCCTCCCAAGAGACAAGGCAAAAGCAATTATATTTTCTTATTATCTCTTTTATCTGGGTGTTTGTTTTTTAAGTCTATCTTTTTCTCTGGGGCTGTCATATTTCAGAGGTTCTGGTTTTATGTGGAGGGGGTGGGCTCAAATCCATGTCTTCCATCGACTTGGTCTAAGTTTTATCTCCTGTCTCTACACATTTATTTAAACCCGAGGCTTTGGGTCACCACAAGTCAGCAGATACGCCCAGGATAGCCCCTGACCTGACTGCCTGCTCACTTCTCTGAATATGTCTTTTCTCCTTGTTTTACCCTATGAGAATTTCCTTACTTTTTATCATGTCACATGTCCATAAGAGGATTACAAAACATTGTTTCACATGTTCGCTTGGACTCTCAGAAAAATAGAACTGGAGACACGGGCTTGTGTATAGACGGTGTATTTTAGGTAGTGACCTCAGGGGATGAGAGAGGAGGGACTAGGGAGAGGAACAGCAAAGGCAAGAAAGCCAGTTCTACCATCATTGTGGAATGGTGGTTCTGCTCTAGGCAAAGAACCCAGAGGGTTCAGTCCCACTGGAGACCTCTGAGGAACCATGTAGAATGCACCTCAGACTTGTCCCCTAAGGCATGAGAGAGGAGAGTATTTACTCAGCAGTTTGGGGCCCATAACCTTGGGAGAGGTTAACCTAGTAGAAATTTTTGTGTGTGCATGTGTAGGATGGCTGAACATGTAGTACGTGTCAGGTAGTGCATGCAGCTAAGGGAGAGAGAGGTTAGGATGCATCCTTAGAGAATTGGCTGCCATAGCAACAGCCAGAGCAGTAAGGTGTGAGCAGAAAATATGAGGGGCGTACATAAAAGATGTCCACTATGAGTGTTTTGTTGGGGAGGGCAAATTGTAGATCCTATTGCCAGAAACCTAACTTAGGGTAACTTGCCAGACTTGGGAATCTGGCAAGCTCAGCCTGTACCACTGGACCTAACACTCCTCACTTTGCCCACCTCTATCTTATCCCAGGAAGAAAAAAGTAATGGACAAACAGGAGAATCTCATAGTTTCTATTATTACTATTGCTGAACCTCAAACAGGGAAAGTTAACGTTCAAGGACATCAGGATTCAGATAAGGGGCAGTTGCTAGTAGTTATGAGAAAAGGAAATTAATTAGTATGTGTCGTGGTCTGAACGTTTGTGTCCCCACCTCTCCCCAAATTCAAATGTTGGAATTCTAATGCCCAGTGTGATGGTATTAGAAGGCAGACTTTTGGGTGGTGATTAGGTCATTAGGTGGAGTCCTCATGGATGGGATTAGTGCCCACATAAAAGAGAACCCCACAGAGCTCCCACCCCTTCTGCCATGAGAGGATACTCTGAGAAGTCTATGACCTGGAAGAGACCCTTTGCCCAGCCATGCTGGCTCCCTGATCTTGGACTTCCTGTCATTAGAACTGTGAGAAATAAATTTCTGTTGTTTATAAGCCACCCAGTTTGTGGTATTTTGTTATATCAGCCCAAAAGGACTAAGGCAGTAAGGCTGAACAAAGTCAGGATGAATTGTGAAGAAATTAAAAGCCATAGGAGCACCCTTAGGATAGGCGGACAAGCTCCTCGAATCAGCACTACCCACAAAAGGGCAATGAGGTTGTCACTTCTGAATGCAAGTTCTCAGCAGGTATGAAAGCACTTGAGAAGAGAGCCATGTGTTCTTTCAGCTGTATCTTAAAACATTTAATACATATAGAATGCCTAATAAATATGTAGTAAGTTAAAAGATGACTATCACTATCATATTAATCATGCACTGAATGTATGAATCATATTAATCATGCACTGAACGTATGAAAAATGTCATGTGCTGACTTGAGTAGTATAGTGGAAATAGTTTAGAGTAGACGTAGGGTGACAGGCCTGATTTCTCATTCATTTCCCCCTTCTTTTTATGTTGCATCATAGTGGGCAACTCAATTAAGTTTCCTGAGCTCCTTACAGATGCTGCAAATGGTAGAAAGTCTGTGGTGATGAACTGTATGTGTACAGAGAATATGTATGTTAATTCAACCTACTTGCTCCTTGTTCTTTGAGCAAACTCCTGTTCTGTGAACCAGCCAATTATAGCCACAAGCAGGCAAAAGCTGAAATGTCTGCAGATACTCAGTATGCACTTGTGGAATTAATAAAAGAAAGAATGAATGATTTTTTACTTCCTTGAGGGTAGAAGCAAACATTTAGATTCCCAACCCTTAAACTAGAGACATAGAGAGGGCAGGTACCTCATCTGTTTCAATCACCACTCTATGCCCTGCCCAATGCTTAGTGCCTGTACAAAAGAAGCTCAACAGACATTTTTTGAATAAATGTGTTGAATGAATGAATAGATGTCTATTGGTTTGTTGAATGGATAATTGAATAATAAGTAAATATGTAAAATATACTTCTTTCCAAAGACCCGACTCTATACCAAAGAGAAAATGTTCACTAAACTCAATTATTTTTTCTTAGCAGTGATGCCATCACATGTGTGAGCCCCAAATTATACTTGAAATGTACATTCTACATCCTGTACTTTATGCCACAGATAATGGCCTCACCAATTCAGGAGCACCAGAAAAGGAAACAGTTGCCCTTTAGTAATTTAGTTTCCAAATATTGGTTTTGAATGGAAATGAAACAAGACTCAGAGGACCTGTTCACAAGAAATTGGGCACTGGCTTTTCTTCTGGTACAGTTCCTCCTAATCATTCCACTTGTATAAGGTCAGGGGGCTTTTAAAATATGTTATCAAAATGGAATTTATCTCAAATACTCCCCTTTGGCTTCTCTAGAATTGTAACTTTCCCATACATGATATGTGGATTAGTATTCTCCAATTCCCTCAGTATGAATTTTTTTAAATGTGTGCATGGTAGACAGATCCATGTTTATGTGAATTGCAGGGAAACGATCAGTGGTTCATGAGTTTAAGCCCTGGATCCACACCTAACTCACTGGGTGATATGAACCTCTGTTTTCCCATCTGTAAACTGCACAAACGTATTTGTTGAGCAACTAGTAAGTGCCAGGCCTTAGGAATACAGAGATAAAGCAGATCTGACTCACACCCTCAAAGTGCTGCTAGATCAATGGGGAGATAGATATGCAAACAGAAAGATGTGTTAAATACTAGAGAATGAAAGCATAGTGTTTGGGGAAAATAGCTGCATTTTGACAAGACAATAAAACATATCTTATTCAAGTGTGATTGATAGCGAGCAGGACCCTGTGGGGCTCCTGGGCACAAAAGCTTGTCTGTGTCCCCCATTTCTTGATTACAGGAAATAGGCTTCACTGAGCCTCCATGACCTTCCCTGAGTTCCAACTAGCAGGTTCAAACAATTGCTAAATAGGGAATGCAGGGGATGCAGAGACAGGGGAGGAACAGTCAAGAAACCATAGTGCAGCCTTGGGGCAGGGTCCTGGCTACCCCTCAAGGACACACATGACAACATCTTTGAGCTGTTTTGCAGATACTGAAACCCTCACCTGGTGGGAGAAGTTAACTGTCTGCTGCCCACAAGCACACAAACCCCAGACCGGATGGAACCGGAAGGTTGATGATGCCGACTCCCACTTACCTCCCCACCAACCAATCAGAAGAATGTCCACGAGCTGATCACGCCCTCTTTGAACCATTACTACAAAACTCCTCACTACCCCCGCCAGGTTGGTCAGCACGCACTGTTTTGAGGGCATTAGCCTGCCGTGGCCCCCTTTGCCTGGCAAAACAATAAAGGTATTCTTTTCTACTTCACCCAAAACTCTGTATCTGAGATTTAATTCTGTGTCAGGGTACAGAAGCCTGATTCGGCTTCATGATGATTGTAAACTGGGAGTTAGTTGGGGTATTGTTAAGGTGATCCTGAATGAGAAAATATTCAGAGACTTGCATGAGGTTTCACTAGAGCAAAAAGAGAAGCATTTTCACCAACCTGAGAGTTACAAAGAGGATATTCTGGAAATTCCACTTGAGTAGAGAGTTGAGACATGAGTAGGGTTTTGACAGGTAGGGTGAAGGATAGGGGAGAGAGGGCTGGGTTTATACCTTGAAGGTTCTATGGAGCAGTGTGCTGGTGGACGTTTACAGTAGGAATTTGAACTTTATTTTCACAGTGCGGGTGGTAGGAGTGTGGACTTTGGACTCAGATCATTCGGACTTGAATCTTGACTTCCCACTTATTAGATGTGCCAACCTTGGGCAGGTTGGTTAATAATAGCAACTAATAATAGTATTTATTTCAGTGTTGTTGCAAAGGGTGAACAAAGCAACACAGTAAAATGACGACAACAATGCACTGTACATTGAAAGTGCTTTATAAGTGGTTGCAGGCTTCCCTGGTGGTGCAGTGGTTGAGAATCTGCCTGCCAATGCAGGGGACAGGGGTTTGAGCCCTGGTCTGGGAAGATCCCACATGCCGCGGAGCAACTGGGCCCATGAGCCACAACTACTGAGCCTGCGCATCTGGAGCCTGTGCTCCACAACAAGAGAGGCTGCGACAGTGAGAGGCCTGCGCACCGCGATGAAGAGTGGCCCCCGCTCGTCACAACTAGAGAAAGCCCTCACACAGAAACGAAGACCCAACACAGCCATAAATAAATAAATAAATTTATTAAAAAAATAAATGGTTGCTATCATCATCATCATTATAAACTCAATGGCATCCCTCATCTTGAAGTCTGAGATCAAGGGAGATTCTGAAATGCAGCTGGAATGAGCTACGAGGAAGACATAGATGGATGGATCTAAATATTGGGTTGGCCAAAAAGTTCCTTTGGGATTTTCCATAAGATCTTATGGAAAAACCCAAACGAACTTTTTGGGCCAACCCAGTATTTTCTTTGCCATTAAGAGATCAGAACATCCCTAACTAGTTGGGAGATTGTTCTCTGCTAATGAGGAGATACAGCTCTCTTGAAGAATGACGAGATCACTGTGCGAAGACAATTACCTCTACTTAGGAACAAAGTTTAAATCACAGATTTGTTCAGGTTATTTTTCCTCACAATGACCCTGGTATTTATTGTGTAGTGGTAATTGTTATGGTGATACAAAGGTGGCTAAGCTGGGAAAGCATTGTGAAAGCATCTGCAATGAAGACACCGTCTTAACTTAGGTCAACATTTGTCATCTTTGATTCCTAGATGTGGGTTTAAAACACAGCACTGCATATTTCCATGATGCTGGTAGACATCATTCAGATAACAAAATATCCCACCCAAAGGTCTGTGTGGGAGATGGTCTCTGCGTTCTCTCTGTCCTTGAGCCTTGAAGGTCATCCCACGGACCAGCAGCATCAGCATCACATGCAAAGCCCCAGGAACCATCCCCAACTGTCTGAATTAGACTCTGAATCTCTACCAGCTCCCCAGGTGATTGGATTGCATATTCCAGTTTAAGAAGCCCTATTCTATGTCAAGTTTGAATTCCAGATATGGCCAGCCGATGAGGATATAACCCACACATGGTAACCAGTTAAGGTTTTGACAAAGCTATTTCAGACTGAATGTGCTAAAAAGGAACTGGAATGCTTGTTCTACCCTTTTAAAATGATAAGGCTTGAATGGGACCTAGAAATAACAACCTTTTACTGAGGTATTACTCTTAAAAGTAGCAAAGTCTGGATCAAATCAAGGTTCATTGTTTTGTTTGGTGACACACTCAGGAAACATGAACTCTAGGCCTGGTTTCACTTCTTACCTGCTGGGTGACTCAAAACATATCGCTTCACCTCTGATCTTCAGTTTGCCCACCTGCACAATGATTGATTAGGTGTCCTCTGATGACCTCCCATCGTTGTTGACTCACTGTGTCTGGTCACACTTTTGATCTTCCCATATGTGAGGAGGTGACCATGGTATACTCACAGGTGAAGCTTGCCCTGAAACCAGTTTCCAAATCAGCATGACTAACATATCTGCTTGATTATTTCAGTCATTTTTTTCCCATTCATGAGGAAAAATGTTCCTCAGAGAATGACTTCCCATTAATTCATGGCTTTGCTTGGCTGTTAAATTAATTGCAGCTATTTTCATTGCTGATCAGAAGGACACACATGCTTTGGATACAGTCTGATGCTGATTAAAAGTTATTATCTGTTTGGAAATCTGCCTGCCTTTCCCATCCTACCTGCTGTCAACTTTTAATAGCATTGAATCAGACCCCTAATAAGAATTGTAATGACAACCTACATTTGATAGTGCTTTTATATTTTCCAAAGCAGTTTCAAGGGAATTATACACATGCATTATCTCATTGATCCCCCATGGCAGATAGGGAAAGAGGGAACACAGTGGATGGTTTGTCTGAAAGCCTGGATTAGCTTCTCTGATTGAACAGTTGACACTCATTTTCACCCTGAAGAGAGAAGAAATTTAGAGTCAAATATGGCTATTACATATTGCAGGACTCTGATACTTTTGTCCAGACATTATCTCATTTACTGGGCACTACCGTGCTTACAGGTGTTTACCTTGTACCCTGTTTTTCTGATGAAATAAACAAAAGCACGCGTAGGTGAAGTGCCCTGTGCAAGGTCACCTGCTCCAAATAAGAGGATTCAGAATGCAGATCCCAGACTTCTGACTCCAGCCAGTCTCCTCCCTTATTCACGTGGAAATGAAAATTCAGAGTGTTGTTCTTTCCTGAGGTTCAGGTCGGGGAGGTGGTGTTGAAGGACAGCCTTTATGGCACCTGACTGGTTGAAACTGGGATAACCACACTGTTAATAGGGCTCTTTGGAGAAAAGCTTTCAGGAATACCTTTACTGACATTTTTTTGTTTGTTTGTCAAAATAACATTGTAAGCTTGATATCATTAACCCCACTTTACAGATGGGGAAACAGGAAAATTCTGGTTTTACTCTGTCTGCTTAGCTGTTTATTGAAAGAGTTAGAAATTTAACCCAACAGTCTGTGCTTTAACAAGGCACCACTACCCTGCAATTACATTTATTTTACCAATCTGCCTGTGGTGTCTTCATTATCTATAAACCCCAGTAGATCATGCTTGCTTTTTCATTTATTTATAAGTATTTATAATGTCACAACCATCAGGATGGCCATTATAAAAAGAAAATGGAAAATAAATGTTGGTGAAGATGTGGAGAAATTGAAACCCTTGTGCATTTCTGGTGGGAGTGTTAAGTGGTATGGCCACTGTCGAAGACAATATGGAGTTTGCTCAAAATTTTAAACATAGAATTACCATACGATCTAGCAATTCCACTTCTGGGTATATACTCAAAAGAACTGAAAGCAGAGACTCAAACAAGTATTTGTACACCAACGATCATAGCAACATTTTTCACAATAACCAAAATGTGGAGACAAGTTTTTGGTTGTCCGTCAATGGATGAATGAGTAACAAATAATAAATAAACAAAATATGGTATACATACAATGGAATATTACTCTGCCTTAAAAAGGAATGGGATTCTGATATAAGCTGTGACACGGATGAAATTTAAAGACATTACGCTAAATGAAATAGGCTAGTCACAAAAGGACAAATATTGTATGATTCCACTTATACGAGGTACCTAGAATAGTCAAATTCATAGAAACACAAAGCAGAATAGTGACCACCATTCTACTTAACAGGTTAGCAGAGGCTAGGGAAAGGAAGTAGAGAGGAGTTATTGTTTATTGGGGACAAAGTTTAAGTTTAGCGTGATAAAAATGTTTTTGAGATGGATGGTGGTGAAGATTGCACAACAATGTGAATGTGTTTAATGTCACTGCTTTGTACACTTAAAAATAGTTAAAACTATTATGTTATGTTTATGTTACGTATATTTTCCACAATTTTAAAAGCAATATTAAAAGTCAATATTCATAAAGCATATTATTTTTATTTATGGTGAATGATACAGTGATGGAGAAGGCATGGTCGATTATCTCAAGAAGCCAACCATCTACCTATTTGGAGCAGTAGATGTATAAACAACCAAACATAGTACAGAATCCTAATAGCTCTAATTAGAGATATTCCAAATCAATGAATCCTCCCAAATATTGACAATTTTCTGTTGAAACACCCAAAATGTTTTAAAGATGATGTAACAACTCATGATAGAAACCTTTCTAAACCAGTACCCACTTCCCTGTTTAATTGCATTGAGGAAACTGAGCATTTATTCATTATTCATCTATATATTTCATTCATTGACACAAATTTATTAGACAAATACTATGCAGCAGGCACTGTTCAAAGTTTAGGGACATAGAGATGAATGGGACCTGGCTCTAGTCAACAACTGGGGCTGCAGAGAACAGACATGTCAGGAATGGAAAATATATAACATATAAATATAAACATATATATGTATATATACAGTAACTCTGGTGAAATCTGCACAGAGTGAGGGGTGAAAGAAGGCACAAAGCTTAAGTGGTTGATATATTTGGGCAAAGGGTAGTCTGAGAAGGCAAATCAGAGTAACAACTGCATGGAATCTTTAAAAGTCACTAGGATTTTGCCAGATGGAAGGTGGAAGGAAGGAATCGGGCAGTGGGAAGAGAGTGACCTAAGGCCTAGAGGCCTAAACCACAGGTTGATCCAAGTGACTTAAAGAAATGAATGATGCTTTCTCTAGAGATGAGACTGGACGGGACTTCAGGGGCCAAATCATGAAGGACTTTGTATGCTGGTTTGAAACACACACCATTGGCAGTAGGGTGTCGCTAAAGAGTTTTAGGTTAAAAAAAAAAAATGGGGGCTTCCCTGGTGGCGCAGTGGTTGACAGTCCGCCTGCCGATGCAGGGGACATGGGTTCGTGCCGCGGTCCGGGAAGATCCCATATGCCGCGGAGTGCCTGGGCCCGTGAGCCATGGCCGCTGAGCCTGCGCGTCCGGAGCCTGTGCTCCGCAACGGGAGAGGCCACGACAGTGAGAGGCCCGCATACCGCAAAAAAAAAATGGTGCTGAGTGACAGTTCCGTCTTGGAGAGATCAGCTCGGCAGCTTTGAGGAGGATAGACTGGAGTCATGAGCTGTTGGAAAAAGATATGACACATTAGAAGTTAGTACAGTCATCCAGGCAAAAGATGATATGGGTGTGATCAAGATGGCAGCAGGGGAAATGGAGAGGAAGGTAATTAACCCAGAAAATGATGAGGTGTCACTGATAGACCTTGGTCATAAATTAAACGGGGAAAGGAAGCAATGAGAAAAAAATGAGCAGTTTAGCAAACCTTCAATCATCTTTATGCATATCAATAAATTATATTCGCTGTATTATGGAGATATCTCCGGAAGTTATAAGTTGTACGATCTGTACTTTTCTGGTTGAACATTTCTCTGTCTTTTCCCTATTGTCAGTCGTCATCCAGTTTTAACTTCCAGGAGGTGGTTCCCTTCTAATTTGCAGTCTGTTATATCCTAGGAAAAAAATGAGGTCAATGAAGCTGTTGACTTCTTGACAATGCTGTATAGGTAACCTTAGTATGCGATGCTGGAAGGAAGCCGATGTTAAGGAACATGACTTGTTCACTTCTCTATCTCCCTGAAAAGTGCTTGCATATAATAGAACCTCAAAAAAATGTTTGTCACATAAATAAATGAACAAATGAATGAATGAAATATAGGAAACTGTATTTTATAAGTAGGGGATGTTCTGAGGGCTTGAGAGAAGTTTGATACTGCTTGCATGAAGAATGCTGAGGCGTAGGAGGAGGAAAGAAAGCTAGAATGATACTCAGGGTCTGATAGAAGTAGAGAATGTTTATGAAAATAGGTAATGATTATATATTGCAGTATATTATAAGCAATGCCTTATGTCTAGTACACATGTGTGAGCACGCTGTGTGGGCTATTAACCTAGTCTGAGATGTATTGATTTGAGTTTGGTTGAAGGTACTGATCCACAGGTACCCCTGTTGAGGTTCCTCGTAGCCTCTGACAGCTTCGGCATCAGTCCCTCCAAGGCAGCATGAGTCGGAATCTCTAACATTAGGACAAAGCACGAGTCCAGTCCATTCTTTCCCATCTGCTCTCATCTTCTAGAGGCAAACCACAACCAAAGGATCTGAGGGTGCTGAGAGGATGGGAGGGGTGGATGAAGTTACAGAAGAAGCTGAGGATGCTCACTGCAAAGTTTTGAAAAGGGTCTGACACATCCTCCCGTTCTTCTCAGGAAAAGAAACATGAAAGAGAATATTGTAAACAGTGTTCAAAAAGGAATCTTAGGGCTTCCCTGGTGGTGTAGTGGTTGAGAGTCCGCCTGCCGATGCAGGGGTCGTGGGTTCGTGCCCCGGTCCGCGAAGATCCCACATGTCGCGAAGCGGCTGGGCCCGTGAGCCATGGCCGCTGAGCCTGCGCGTCCGGAGCCTGTGCTCCGCAACGGGAGAGGCCACAGCAGTAAGAGGCCCGCGTACCGCAAAAAAAAAAAAAAAAAAAAAGAAAAAGGAACCTTAGCCTGAATTCCATCTCTTGCACCAGCATGAGATGAAGGAGGTGGTAAAATTGGCAGGTAGACTGTGTTGAGTTTTGATCCAGCAAATCCCTCTGGGGGATTTTTCTCACCTATGTGAAACCTGAACTCTCAGTAGCTGGGTTTCTGTCTCCAGTTATTTCTCCCCGGGGGTTTTCTCACAGGCTACTCTCTAGCTACTGATGCTGCAAAGGCTCCTCAATCCTCACAGGCTGAAGTCCAAAGCCCTTGGTTGCCATTTGAGGTCTGTGTGAGACTCTTGTTTCGTCTTTCACCTTGCCTCCTTGTACTTTATTTTTATTTTATTATTTTTTCTTTTTTGGTACGCAGACCTCTCGCTGTTGTGGCCTCTCCCGTTGCGGAGCACAGGCTCCGGATGCGCAGGCTCAGCGGCCATGGCTCACAGGCCCAGCTGCTCCACGACATGTGGGATCCTCCCGGCCCAGGCCACGAACCCACGACCCCTGCATCGGCAGGCGGACTCTCAACCACTGCACCACCAGGGAAGCCCCCTCCTTGTACTTTAAATTCCAACCAGGTTAGCATGGTAGGGTTCTCCACATAAGTCACATTAGATATTTTCTCTAAGACTTTTCTGTTTCTAAAATAGCACTCCCTTCTCTACCCAATCCTTACATCTGAGTAACGCAAACCCACTGTTTAGGATTATTAGACACTCCTGTACCACTTGTCCTCCTGAGTAGCACTGACTCCCACTACAGTTGCTTGTTTTCTGCGTGTTCATGATTGCTTCATACCTTATATTTCACAAGGCTGAGGGCCTTTCCCTTTAACTCTTTGATTCCAGCATAAAAAGAATGCCTGAGACTTAGGCAGCATCAAATAAAATGAGCCATGTGTTGATATTTGCAGGAGCTAACTTTATAATTTAGAACCTATTTCAACTCTTTCAAGTCTATCAGCTTCATTTGATTGACTCAGATACTCATTAACACAGGACACTTAGGAAACTCCACTGATTGTGTGTGTGAATCAAAAGGGAAAGAGAAATGACGGCAGTCACATGGTCCCATTCTCCTAGCCATGGGCTGAGGGTTGAACTTTGTTATGGGCTGAGTTGTATCTGGCCAAAATTCATATGTTGAAGCCCTAACCTCCAGGACCACAGAATGTGACTATCTGGAGATAGATCTTTACAGGGGTAATTAAGTTAAAATGAGGTCATTAGGGTGGACCTTAATCCAAAATGACTGCCATCCTTGTAAGAAAAGGAAATTTGGACACAGACACAGAGTGAAGACTATGTGAAACCACAGGGAGAAGATGGCCATCTACAAGCCAAGGAGAGAAGCATCAGAAGAAACCAACCCTGCCAACATCTTGATCTTGAACTTCTAGCCTCTGGGACTGAGATAAAATAATTGTCAATTGTTTAGCTACCTGGTCTATGACACTTTGTTATGACAGCCCTAGCAGACCAATGCAGAGATGTTGAGATGTCTGCACAGATCCCCAGGGTAGATCTAGCTCACCGTAGATCCAGGGCAATGGTTCCTTCTGGGTCACTGTACCTCTGTGTGAAAATCCATCTTTACTACCCAGTGAGAGTAGGGCTGGGTCTCAAGGACTCCCCTTGTCTGTGACCAGGGGAGCTATTATTTCCGCTGGAAACCGTTCCCATCAGGGCAGAAGCAGACCGTTTTTGGTTCTGCTTCTCATTGGTCTTTCTCCCTCATGTTGGTTGGATTAGGAGATGGGGTAGGAAGTAATATTTATCTCTTTTGGCTTATTTCCTCATCAAGTCACACAGAGGATTTGGGACACAATTTATTTTGCCCTGAAAGTTAAAACTTTATGTTACCTAGAGGGACAAATTTAATAAACTCAAACAAATAAGTCTCCCTGAGTCTTATTGACTATTACAAGGATATGTTTCACTGAAGAAACAATTTAAATAAAAATATACACATGCTGTGAATCTTGAACAGTAAGATAGACTTGCTCTGTTTTAATTTTTTCTAAAGAGAAAAAAAGGTCACTGAACAGAAGAGCTTGAAACCAGGTTCCCCCTTTTCCTCCCAACTTTCAAGTGTTGACAATCACAATTAATAACGATGATGATGACGATGATGATGACGGCAAACTCTAAAATACAGTTACTCTCATTGTATGCATGATAAAAGGAGAGTTTCAGGCCCTTATGGTCATCCACATGGCAAATGGCAGAGTGAGGATTTGAACTTGGGTCTCTCTGATCCTCAAAACTCAGGCACATGCTAAGAATATGCTATCCTGCCTTGAAAAGGGAATATAGGAAACACATTTGCAAACACTGTGAAATGCAAACTCTATACGTCATCTTGTGTCGTAAACCACCTCTGAAGGCATTATGCTAAGTGAAATAAAGTCAGACAGAAATCGACAAGTGCCGTGTGACCTCATGTACATGTGGAATTGAAACAACAACAACAAATCCTACCAAACTCATGGAAAAAGAGATCAGAGTTGTGGTTTTGCCAGAGCTGGATAGTGGGGGAGGTGGCGGGAGACTGGAGGAAGGTGGTCAAAAGGTGTAAACTTCCAGTCACAAGACGCCTAAGTACTAGGGGTATAATGTACAGCATGATGACTATAGCTAACGTTGGTATGCGGTGTACAGGAAAATTGCTAAGAGAAGAGATCTTAAGAGTTCTCATCACAAGTAGAATTTTTTCTTTTTTTTATTGTAGCTCTATCATATGATGGATGTTAACTAACTCTACTGCAATAATCATTTCACAATTATGTAAATCAAACCATGATGCTGTATTCCTTAAACGTATACAGTGATGGATGTCAATGACTTCTCAACAAAACTGGAAAAAAAAATGAGAAAAAACATCTCTGAAGATTGCATTTTAATTGGTAATGGAGCAGGGATTGAATATTCACCATGTCTTCAGCAATGTATTTGTGGTTACGAGAAGGAGATGTAACTTTCCGAACAATGTCAAGCACAGCAGGAATTGTTTGTTCACCCTGTTGCAGAGGAGAGCAACTCATACACCCAATGAGGGTTTCACTAAAGGACTTATAGGGCTCTTTCTAACTTTCGTGACCTTTGCTTTTATTTATTTATTTTTAAAATTTATTTTAACGTCTTCATTGGAGTATAATTAATTGCTTTACATTGTTGTGTTAGTTTCTGCTGTATAACAAAGTGAATCAGCTATATGTACACGTATATCCCCATATCCCCTCCCTCTTGTGTCTCCCTCCCACCCTCCCTATCCCACGCCTCTAGGTGGTCTCAAAGCACTGAACTGATCTCCCTGTGCTATGCGGCTGCTTCCCACTGGCTATCGGTTTTACATTTGGTAGTGTATATATGTCCATGGCACTCTCTCACTTCGTCCCAGCTTCCCCTTCCCCCTCCCCATGTCCTCAAGTCCATCCTCTAGTAGGTCTGGCCTTTGCTTTTATGACCAAGATGTTATTGTGAGTTCTTACTCCTAAAAAAGTCCTCAGACATCATCTCAGCTAAATCTCTTACTTTGCAGAGAAAAAGAGGGTCAGGAGAGAAACCGGGCTGCCTGATATCAGAGGCCTTTTGGTGGAGGAGGTAAGATAAGAACCGAGCATGCATAGTCTTTTCACTCAGATGCTCTCACTTACTGAGCTCACTCACCAAGACAGCGGGCAGCCCATCCTGTGGAATCTATCCTGGGGACTCTATCCTGCAGCTGAGGGGGATGAAGGTCCACAGTGCTGATGTCCCCAAGCTGGGGTGATGTGAACACTTACACGAAGGGCAGGACTATAGAGCTTTGCTAGTGTCCTTGTGACGCCCAACGTGAGTGATTTTTTAGAAGGAATGGTACCATTGGCCTCCGTCCTTTCTCAGCTTTGCTGGAAAATAACCAAGAACTAGAGAAGGCAAGCAGCCACCTTCTAACATTTGGTCAATTTAGGGAAAATACAGCTTAAGTCAGCCTGGAAAATCACTGTCGTGCTGTCTTCCCATTCTGGTTGGGGAAGTCACCACTTGAGCTTTTGGGGTACAGCTATGCTCACTAAGCAGCAGTTGATTAAACATTGGCTTCAGGGCTTCCCTGGTGGCGCAGTGGTTGAGAGCCCGCCTGCCGATGCAGGGGACGCGGGTTCGTGCCCCGGTCTGGGAAGATCCCACATGCTGCGGAGTGGCTGGGCCCGTGAGCCATGGCCGCTGAGCCTGCGCGTCCGGAGCCTGTGCTCCGCCACGGGAGAGGCCACAATAGTGAGAGGCCTGTGTACCGCAAAACAAAACAAAACAAAACATTGGCTTCAGAGCCAGAACGTGAAGAAATAAGAACACTAACATTTGGGAGCTCAGTCATCCTGTGTGCCTGCGAGCCCTGTGCTGATTGTTCCTTAGGGAGGATACACTCAAGCGTGGGAGAAAAACATAAACCAATATCCAAAAGGGTGAATATAGAATTGCCAATGGAATCTAGGCTACAGTGAGAGTTACTTACTGTGATGAGCATCTACAAGAGAGTTGATTTTGTCAGGGGTCCAAGGGCTTCCTCAGGGTATTAAAAATTGAACTGAGATAATCTCAACAAAAGCCCTGTGAAGTCAGTTTTAAACTCCTGTAAAGCCCCTTTTAAAGTATAAGGAAACTGAGGCTCAGTGAAATTAAATGAATTTACCAGGCCCAGAAAGTAAGTAGCCGAGCATGTATTCAAAGCCAGGATTGTCTATTTCTACACTGTATCCTCCCCCATAAAACCATGGGTGACACTGTAGGACCCCCTTTTCCCAGACCTCTGGTCCCTGTGCTGTCATCCTGAGTGTAATTTGTATTCTCTGAGACATAACCAGCATTTTCAGGAGGAACATGAACTTTAGCGTCGGATAAACTTGGATTCAAATTCTATTTCTTTTGCCTGCTGTGTGGCCTTGGACAAATCATTTAAACTTTGTAGGCCTCCCTTTCCTTGGTAACAAAGAAGGAATAATGCTATGTTTTGCTGTTTCCAAGATTAGAATTTTTGAAGAAGGTGCTCCATAGAATAATAATATTAACACCAGGGCTTCCCTGGTGGCGCAGTGGTTGAGAGTCCGCCTGCCGATGCGGGGGACACGGGTTCGTGCCCCGGCCCGGGAGGATCCCACATGCTGCGGAGCGGCTGGGCCCGTGAGCCATGGCCGCTGAGCCTGCGCGTCCGGAGCCTGTGCTCCGCAATGGGAGAGGCCACAACAGTAAGAGGCCCGCGTACCGCAAAAAAAAAAAAAAAAAAAAAAAAAAAAAAA